>CM042418.1:255000-257500 GCA_023634145.1 Thymallus thymallus | reverse complement strand
CCGTGTAGTTCTGGGCTGATCCCTCACCTTCCTCATGATCATTGATGCCCCACGAGGTGAGATCTTGCATGGTGCCCCAGACCGAGGGAGATTGACCGTCATCTTGAACTTCTTCCATTTTCTAATAATTGCGCCAACAGTTGTTGCCTTCTCACCAAGCTGCTTGCCTATTGTCCTGTAGCCCATCCCAGCCTTGTGCAGGTCTACAATTTTATCCCTGATGTCCTTACACAGCTCTCTGGTCTTGGCCATTGTGGAGAGGTTGGAGTCTGTTTGATTGAGTGTGTGGAAAGGTGTCTTTTATACAGGTAACGAGTTCAAACAGTTGCAGTTAATACAGGTAATGAGTGGAGAACAGGAGGGCTTCTTAAAGAAAAACTAACAGGTCTGTGAGAGCCGGAATTCTTACTGGTTGGTAGGTGATCAAATACTTATGTCATGTAGTAAAATGCAAATTATTTATTTAAAAATCATACAATGTGATTTTCTGGATTTTTGTTTTAGATTCCGTCTCTCACAGTTGAAGTGTACCTATGATAAAAATTACAGACCTCTACATGCTTTGTAAGTGGGAAAACCTGCAAAATCGGCAGTGTATCAAATACTTGTTCTCCCCACTGTATACATCATGTGAAACAAGTTATTTTTCTTTATTTATTTATTTTTATAATAACAGATCATATCATGATAGTCTGGTAGTTTATACAAATGAAAATGAATTTGCCTCATTTGATGGATTCATTTTTTTTATTCAGTACACCATGTATTCCTACAAAATATAGTAGTAGTACAGATAATTAATTTTATTAATTGGCATATATTTCGTAATTATTAAGATTAACATCGCGCAACTGCGGCCGCAATTTTAGTTTGTAAAAAGTTTGGTCCGATCTGGAGAGACTAATTGGAGTGCAGATGCAGAAGTCACTTACAACCATTCTGAGATTACAACGACACGTGACGACATCTCTGAAATGTCCCATTCTAATGGACAGATCATGGACGAAATAAGATAAGATTGTTTTACAACATAAATACCATGGTCAATGATGAATTCTGGCTATTTAAAGTCGTACTATGAGGAGGTAGATCATCAATTAAACCGATTAAGCGTGTTGCTTCTAATTAAGGTAACGTTAAGTTAGCTTTAGGTAGCAAAGATAGTTTTAGGTTGGCCTAAGGTTAACTAACAAGCTTGTTGGTTTGCGTCTTAACCCTGTAAGACCCCTTGTTGTAAAATTACAACGTTACCTTTAGCCATCCTTAAAAACAATCTGTTATATTTTATCTTACTTTTTACCACATTCCCAATGCTATTGGATCATACATTTGTTTATAAGTCCCGCCTTAGGGCCACAAACTCACACAACCTCTCAAGGTTTCCTTCGAACAACATCTCTTTGTTTCAATGGACAAGATTCATCAGATTCAAGTAAGTAAAATGTATTTTATATATTTTTTGGTTGTTATTATAATGTCTAGAGCATGTACATATGTAGTTATTATGGAATAGATGCATCAAATTTCATTTAGAGCTTGTTATATATTTGTTGCAATTATACAACACTGGGTGATTGTAGTAGTCAAAATAGCAGGCTTGTTCTAGTGGGTTCAAACAGGTTGTATTCCCTCCACTCCACAACTGCCTGAAACAGAGTATTTTCTTTATACATGGACAGTATACATTCTACACTTGTGTTGAGTTCTGGTCAAATTTGACTGATTTAAAAGTTTATCTCAAGAAAATGTAGTTAATTTGATCAGACTGACCTAAAAATCCAGAGGATATCAACAGACAATTCAGTTCTGGGAAAGGTGAAAATGTTCCTGAATGTGGTGTGTGGATGTAAGTGGGGGTGTGAATGTTTTCCTTTTAGTATGATAATTAGAGAGCATAACAAGCAGTATTGTTATGTCCAGGCAGTATTGTGTGACTAAATGGCTGGTAAATGGGATACATTTACATTTAGGGCATTTAGCAGACGCTTTTGTCCTAAGCAACTTACAATAGGCAGACAGTTTTTGTCTGCCTGGAAAACATTTAAACTCTGACCACTTGGTCCACCACCCTATCTATTACTTCAGGTTATGTACTACAATATGAAAAGCATTATAATACATGTTAATTAATTGATATTTTATTTTCAGAATGCCACCAGCAAGGAATGAGCCGCGATACAGTGTGCAGGATGTGATTGATGTCATCCAAAATGGAGAGAGTGAAGTTGAGATGGAACTCAATGACACTGATGAGAGTGATGAAGACTCAGATGAAGATGTCTGTCAACAAGTGGACAAAGAAAACCAACCACCCATGGACTGTCCAGCTGATAATTACGAGGACATCGAGCCAAAAACAAGCAAACACACCATGCCCCGTGACAGGTATCGCTGGCTGAAAAAAGATTTCATCAGTCCCAACACTGATTTTTCTGGTCTGGATATCAGACCAGAAAAAGATGACATATCCCTCCATACACCATTGGAATACTTCCAGAAG
>CM042418.1:32500-250000 GCA_023634145.1 Thymallus thymallus | reverse complement strand
GAGTGCTGCCTCGTGCCCTTCTCCATGAGTGTTGCCTCGTGCCCTTCTCCCTGAGTGCTGCCTCGTGCACTTCTCCATGAGTGCTGCCTCGTGCCCTTCTCCCTGAGTGCTGCCTCGTGCACTTCTCCCTGAGTGCTGCCTCGTGCCCTTCTCCCTGAGTGCTGCCTCGTGCACTTCTCCCTGAGTGCTGCCTCGTGCACTTCTCCCTGAGTGCTGAAGCACTTCTCACTCAGTGCTGAAGCACTTCTCACTCACATGGCTCTCCATCACGTGATCGGGTCTTGCTTACAGGCTACAAGTGAAGACAGACACATGGGGACGCAACTGCGTGGGTCCTTATTCAATTACGAGGTGCATATTGAAGATATTGGAAGATCTGTCCAAATTTACTTTTCAGTCAACATCATGAGTAGGTCTAATGAACAGCAAAAACACTAGCCTGTCAATCTACTATCCATCATAGTACAAACGTTGACCTATTCTGTTCTGTGCGAGAAATAAATATTACAAACATAGTCTGGGACAGTTGTGGGATGCGATAGATCTCAAATTAATACAACCACTAGCATCAAAACCTTTTTTTGACACATTGTGGCTGATGCAACAGATCAGAACATTTAGTTTTAATGTTGATAAACTATTAGGCTATTTCGTCACATTATAAGCGCAGCAATGCGTACATGGAAGTAGGCTATTAGCATGAATGTTCCATTAGCGGGGATACACCCTTGTGATTATGCATGTAATGCTTTTATTATGAAGGTGCATTTTTATGGTGAAAATTATCTTGCCCAAACTTGAAACTCATGCTCTGCTTATGTATGTCAGTTAGACTCCTACACCTGTAATTTTAATAAGTTATTTGGCCACTTTAGTTGTGATACAAACCTTATTAAAACATACAGGTCTATGGGCTAGGCTACATGAGGTGTGTGACACAAACCTTATTAAAACATTAAGGCCTATGGGCTAGGCTACATGAGGTGTGTGATACAAACCTTATTAAAACATTAAGGTCTATGGGCTAGGCTACATGAGGTGTGTGATACTAACCTTATTAAAACATTAAGGCCTATGGGCTAGGCTACATGAGGTGTGTGATACAAACCTTATTAAAACATTAAGGTCTATGGGCTAGGCTACATGATGGTGCGACTATGATTAGAAAAAGTCGCAAAACAAAAGTAATTGTTTCTTGCCTTATGCTGGGCATTATTCACAAGTAATAATATATAATTCACTACTGATAGGATAATATTGTCACCTATCAGACTATTATTGATTTAATTGTCTTAAATATACTAGATATATGTGTGGACCATTATCATGCACCTGTATTGAAACAGGGGCAGCAGTCATGCCAGTCAGGTAGCCTATACTCCTGTTATAAAGAGAAACAATGTGCTTAATATTAGGACAGTTGAGAAATAAATATAGTAGGTCTAGCCTATAGAAAGCTGATGGAATCCTCATCTTTTTAATAGAGGCCATCACTCTGTTTTCTCGCGCAATTGCATAGCCTATAGAAATGTTGCGTAACATGAACTCATGGGCTCTCATGAAGTGTTTGATTAGATTTTCAAATACATTTGCATTGATGTCAGAAAGATTAGAGGGACAATAGAGTGCTGAGTACCAGGCAGTTAGCAAGTTTGGTAGACTACTAATGACCATCAGCAGCATCAGAGCTTGGAGAAGCCTAGTTACTGTGACTAAACGGTCACGTGGAATTTGACTGCCTTCATGACTTGTGACCGCCGGTGTGGCGGTAATACGGTCACCGTAACAGCCGTAAGGGAGACCCTAATGTTCTATTCACTTCACTTCTGTATTTTGTACTGTAGGATACAGTGTATGATGAAGTGTGGCCAGATATCTTAACAGCGAGCTGTGCTCTCTACTCTTACCCATAACAATGTCCTCGCTTTATCACCCAATATCTTTATGGTGCGTATATGATCTCCATGATATAGGCTGTGAAAACCTCTTCTCCCTCTCTCAGACACTATCCTGGCAGGAAATACTAGTGCTGCGTCCCCTGTTGGGGCCCTGGACAAAAGTAGTGCACTGTATAGGGAATAAGGTGTCATTTGAGACGCGACCCAGGCTATATATATTTGGGGCGGCAGGTAGCCTAGTGGTTAGAGTGTTGGGCCCGTAACTGAAAGGTTGCAGGATCAAATCCCCGAGCTGACAAGGTAAAAATCTGTTGTTCTGCCCCTGAACAAGGCAGAACCCACTGTTCCTAGGATGTCATTGTAAATAAGAATTTGTTCTTAACTGACTTGCCTAGTTAAATAAAGGTTAAATAAAAAAATATGAGAGACGACAAGGGAGAGGAATCAGGGAAGAGTCTTTGTCACTACATTCTGGCTATAATCAGAGCTTTAGCAAAAATAAGCAGAGGTGTGTGTGTATCCATCTGTGTGTGTTTGTGTACTCTCCCTGTGGTTCTCCAGCGTTCAGCTAAACCATGTAAAGCATCACTGTCATTCCAGAGTAGCAGGCTAGCTGCGTATGTGGGTCATTTAGGATGCTAATTATTTCATTACTCGGAAGAGAGTTTCCCGAAGTTGTATTTTTATCCACAGCAGGCTGCATTAACACCTAGACAGAAAGGAAATAATACATTAGTACAAAGAGCATCACACCGAAGTGATTAAACTTTAACAGGGAGGATGAGTGCAATTAAAAACACAGCGCTGAGTCACGTCCCCATGGGTAGTCCCCTAGACATGGAAATAAGTTGAAACAAACAACAGTAAAACTGTGTGTGTGTGTGTGTGTGTGTGTGTCCTGGTCCCCACAAGAAGAATAATAAACAAACAAATATGTGACCAACTGGGGACATTTTGTTATTTCCCCACGAGGTCAAATGCTATTTCTAGGGGGTTTATGGTTAAGGTCAGAATTAGTGTTAGGATTAGAATTACGTTAAGGGTTATGGTTAGGAGATAGGGTTAGTTTTAGGGTTAGGAGCTAGTGTTAGGGTTAAGGTTAAGGTTATGGTTAAGGTTATGGTAAGAGTACGGGTTAGGGTTAGGTTTAGGGAAAATAGGATTTTGAATGGGACTGAATTGTGTGTCCCCACAAAGTTAGCTGTACAAGTGTCACGGTGCTGAGTAATGGGACGGTAAACAGAGCGCTGGTGGAGTGTCATCCTTTTTATTATATGAGATGTTCAAACCAAGTGACTTACGTTCTGTGACGTAGTGCAGACAGGAACAACCAACCAACCAATGATCTGTGTGTGGAGTCTAAATACTATCCCCAATCAGAGTCAACTCTAGACAGACAGGCACAACCAGCCAATGATCCACACACAGGTGGATGTGTGGAGAGCCTAAATACAATCCCCAATCAGAGTCAACCCTGTACAGCTGTCTCTGATTGAGGATGTTTAACTCCCCTAGTTAGGGTGTGAGGGCTTAATTGTGGTCCTTCCACTCCCCCTGGTGGGAGTCAGAGGCCTAACCACAATCCAACTCTCACAACAAGGCTGTGTGGGTGTGCGCATGTTTGTGTATACTGTAGGTGTTGTAGAGAGAAACAATGTACAGTATGTGTATGGTTTGGTCTGAAGACTTGAGCTGAATGAGTATTTTGTGCTCTGTGTGGTACAGTAGTTTGTGGTGTCTGGAAATGTGTCTCATTTAAATTGCAGTGGAACATTTCATTTCAGACTGACCATGCCTATCCACTCTGAGCTAATACTATTCTTTCAATCGACAGCGTGTTTTTATAGTTATTATTGCTTTATTTTGAGAGCTTCTGGGGACGGATAGCCATCTATCAGGGTAAACATTTTAAACATACATCTTTCCACCATTAAAGGCTACTGTACATCCCTAGTGGCATTTGTTTTCCATATACAGGCGACTTGAGTTTCCCAAAATATTAGGAAGTCTATTCTGTACAAAGCCATTTTCCATCATAATTATATTCTCTCTGTTTCAAGTCTGGAGACATTTCTGGGAATGTTTGGGAATGCTGTTTTGATTCTTTGTTTCCTGCCCTGGAAAGAGAGGGATGCTGGGAAAATTAGACGTTCAGTGAGTGTATGTAGTAAACGGTTTCTCAAACATGTGGAAGCATTTACTTCTGCGTTCCACCCACACTACTACACACGCCTATGAGGCTACCCATACCATGCCCATATTCAGAAAGTGTCTCAGAGTAGGAGTGCAGATCTAGGATCATAATGCACAAGATCAGCACTCCTACTCTGAGCTGCTTGGTGAATATGGACCCCAGTCAAAGCTATCAGGTACAGTAGGAGTGCTTCTAACACCGGACACTCGCCTGAAACAAATCCCATCTAAATGTACATATTAGGGATGAATTCCCTGCGATGCATGCAAGCGAATATTCAGTCTACTCTAATTTTTGTTGACCATAATTACAGATGGAACACATGCAAGTCATTTAAAGCTTGAACTTCTGGGTTTCTATTTCGGAAGGCGTTTGTTTGTTGACAATGAGTGACAAACGGTGCCCAAACGGTACCCACTAATTGTTAGGGCCTACATATGTCCCAACAACAGTCCCAACACCTTACCACATGGCTGTCAGCAGAGCCTTGTCTGGCACGAAACAGTTAATTCAGCCTCATTTACTGACTTACAGTATTCTCCCTGTACACCAAGTCAGAACCGTAGGATAAATAAAGGGGGCATATAAGCAGACAATGAAAGCTCTTACAATATTTGATGATTACATTTCTCTAAAACAGACTATAGGCTAGTCCCGTGTAGCTCAGATGGCAGAGCATGGCACTTGCAATGCCAGGGTTGTGGGCTCGATTCCCACGGGGGACCAGTACGAAAAAAGTATAAAAATGTATGCACTAACTAACTGTAAGTTGCTCTGGATAAAAGTGTCTGCTAAATGACAAAAACTTAAAGGCTACATGTGCACCACCAAGTCAGAACAGTAGGCGACATTATGAGGGAAAGAGACCAAATTATTAGGGTGAGACACATGGGCTACTAACAGCTTACTACACATCATACACTTAGTATGACTTTCTTAGCTACAGTATACATATCTCCCTGGTATATTACATACTTTATGCAGCAGCATACAATACATTTTTGGACTCACCTTGTTGTGCTGTGCTCACTTGAACAGGAAGTTGGCACTATGGTTCTTCTTTTGGGCTCTAGAAAGAGGCCTGAAATCTCGACTTGGAATTCCAAGTTGGTTGACCGTTCAAAATTAGTTTCCGTATTTTCCCAGTCGGAGATAGTTTTATCCGTGTTCCCAGTTGTCTTGAACTCACTGAAGTCTGATATTTCCCAGTTCCAAGTTTCCAGTTGTTTTGAAAGTGGCAGAACTCATGCTGGATTGACAGCATGGCCAATGTATTCAAACTTTTCTGGCCCATAGCGATACCCTTTTTTTTCATGATATCCAATTGGTAGTTACAATCTTGTCACATTGTTGCAACAAGCCGCACTACTTCTTGACACACTGCTCACTTAACCCGGAAGTCAGCCTCACCAATGTTTTTGAGGAAACACTATCGAACTGACGACCGAAGTCAGCTTGCAGGTGACCGGCCTGCAACAAGGAGTCGCAAGAGCATGATGAGACAAGACCAACCCAGCCGGCCAAACCCTCCCCTAACCTGGACGATGCTGGACCAATTGTTTGCCGCTTCTGGGTCTCCCAGTCACAGCCGGCTGTAACACAGCCTTGGCAGTGGCGCCTTAGCACTCATTGTTGAATTATCGATCTCCAACTTGTTGTGTAATGTTTATGTCCAATGGCCGATGAACACTGATATGTTTTATCTATAATTTCTCTTCATATGACGAGGATTGCCAGTAGATTGCTGACTTGATGCATGATGATGACTGCTTGTCTAGCTTTCTGAAAGTATGATGTTGACATGATCAGTCCAGTCAAAGCTACAGTAGATATAACGTGATTTGACGTAATTTTATCTGTGGCCAATGACCTTGAGCCTTCTTGGATGGGCACTTCTAATGTAACCCTATAGCTGTACACGTAGATTTGGCGGTGACGTAGTGTCCCCATGAGTGACAGAACACTGAGCCAATCACACTGCAACTAGATAACATTACCAACACCTACGCTCTGTATTTTCCTCTGGCTGCCCCACCACCATAGAAAGCACTGAGCGAGGCTAAAACACCTGCATTTTTGAACTGCCTTACTCAAGAAAGCAAAAAAGAGACCATGTTAGTATGCACCTTTATTAACTCAACGTTAAATTTTTATTGACATTGTTTGCTAACTGATATGTGACATGTATTAATGCCAAAATAATATGCAAAACAGGTGGGCTCAAAAGAGGTGGGGCTCTGCCCTGAATGATGCGTCACCACTGGTAAGCTTCCTCAGCCCTCACTGTCTGTGACTGGCATACAGTGGATGTAAAGTACTCTGCAACTACACATTACACAATGAGATCATAAGCACATACAGTGTGCCCAGGGAAATACACCCAGTCATAACAGTGGGATCTATCTATCCATGCTCTCGTCAGAGGAAGGTGGCGCTAAATCTTCTCATCCTCTGTCTTTATGATGATTTGGATTAAATACCCATTAAAGGTTGAGCTTGGTGTGTTGGTTGGTCTTTACCTGTGGAGGATAGAAATAACAGAAATAGCATGGTATGCAGTTTTCACCACTGGTTGGAACCAATGTGGTCTCCAATTAGATGGTTAGAGATGCCTCCATAGCCTGTGGTGTTGGTGGTGGTGGGATGATTCCCAGACACATTCCGGAGGAAATGAAGGGTCCTGTCGCCTGTTGGGGGCGTAAAGACCCTGCCTGACACAGCGTCTGTCTCCTTAGGGTACCCTTTTGACCCACCCCCTCTGCACTCATCTTCCAGTGTCTTCAGTGTATCATGCTCAGTCTTCATGAACACACCCAGTCATTGAGACATTATCGTGTCTTACATGACCATTTCCTAATCTTAGAGCTTGTGATTGCTGAGACGACCATTATTACATTCACACCAGATATATATACAACTTATATGACATCTTATATATTGTGTCTGAGTGAGGTTTCATACAGTGCCTTTGGAAAGTATTCAGACCCCTTGTTACGTTACAGCCTTATTCTAAATAAAACAAATTCCTCAGCAATCTAAACACAATACTCCATAATGACGAGGCAAAAAATGTTTTTTAGAAATGTTTGCAAATTAATTAATTTATAAAAAACAGAAACACCTTATTTACATAAGTATTCAAACCCTTTACTATGAGACTCAAAATTAAACTTAAAATAAAAATGTAGCTCAGGTGCTTCCTGTTTCCATTGGTCATCCTTGAGATGTTTCTACAACTTGATTGGAGTCCACCTGTTATAAATTCTATTGATTGGACATGATTTGGAAAGGCACACACCTGTCTATATCAGGTTCCACAATTGACAGTGTATGTCGGACTAAAGACCATGCAATGAGGTCAAAGGAATTGTCCGTAGAGCTCCAAGACAGGATTATGTCGAGGCACAGATCTGGGGAAGGGTGTCAAAACATTTCTGAAGTATTGAAGGTCCCCAAGAACACAGTGGCCTCCATCATTCTTAAATGGAAGATGTTTGTAACCACCAAGACTCTTCCTAGAGCTGTCTGCCCGGCCAAACTGAGCAATCAGTGGAGAAGGGCCTTGGTCAGGGAGGTGACCAAGAACCCGATGGTCACTCTGACAGAGCTCCAGATCGGGAGAACCTTTGCAGAAGGACAACCATATCTGCAGCACTCCACCAATCAGGCCTTTATGGTAGAGTGGCCAGATGGAAGCCACTCCTCAGTAAAAGGCACATGTCAGACCGCTTGGAGTTTGCCATAAGGCACCTAAAGACTCAGAGCATGAGAAACAAGATTCTCTGGTCTGATGAAACCAAGATTGGCCTGAATGCCAAGCATCACGTCTGGAGGACAACTGGCACCATCCCTATGGTGAAGCATGGTGGTGGCAGCATCATGCTGTGGGGATGTTTTTCAGTGGCAGGGAGACTCAGGATTGAGGCAAAGATGAACGGAGCAAAGTACAGAGAGATCCTTGATGAAAATCTCCTCCAGAGCACTCAGGACCTCAAACTGGGGTGAAGGTTCACCTTCCAACTGGACAACGACCCTAAGCACACAGCCAAGTCAACGGCAGGTAGCCTAGTGGTCAGAGCGTTGGGCCAATAACCGAATGTTTGCTGGATCTAATCCCTGAGCCAACAAGGTGAAAACCTGTCGATGTGTCCTTGAGCAAGTTACTTAACCCTAATTTGCTCCAGGCGTGCCATACTACTATGGCTGTCCCTGTAGGTAGGCCGTCATTGTAAATAAGAATTTGTTCTTAACTGACTTGGCTAATTAAACAAACAACGCAGGGACAAGTCTCTGAATGTCCTTGAGTGGCCCAGCCAGAGCCTGGAACCCGATTGAACATCTCTGGAGAGACCTGAAAATATTTGTGCAGCGACTCTCCCATCCAACCTGACAGAGATTGAGAGGATCTGCAGAGAAGAATGGGATAAACTCCCCAAATAGAAGAAGACTTGAGGCTGTAATCGCTGCCAAAGGTGCTTCAACAAAGTATTGAGTAAAGGGTCTGAATACTTATGTAAATGTGATATTTAAGTTTTTTATTTTTAATACATTTGCAAAAAGTCTACAAACCAGTGTTTTTGTCATTATGCAGTATTGTGTGTAGATTGATGATGAATACATTTTAGGCTGTGACTTAATAAAATGTGGAAAAAGTCTGAATACTTTCCAAATGCACTGTAAGTATCCTTTCTGAGCAATTTTGTATAGTTGCAGGCTATTCTAACCATCCTTCTCAGACTGTTAATATTGTTTTTAGCCAACCACTGTTCTGAAGACCTAACCCTGATCTTGTCTGTGTTTTGTTGTTTTGTTTGATTTGCAGTGGTGCAAAAGGTTGACAATGTGTCCGAAGGTATCGAGAACTATGGGGGGAAGATCATTGCTGTGGAAACAGACTTGAAAAAGCTAGGTGAGTTTCACCCCTACCTACCACATCGTCACAGTAGTATGGAGCATATACAGTACGTTAGCCAGTTGACCATACAGTATCCTTTGTATTATGGGTCTATTAGTTATTTTGAATACAACAAATAAATCAGAATAACCGTTTTTAGAAACGTTCATTATTGACTCTCAGTTACAAAGTACAAGTCAATTTCATGCCATGTTTCCAGATGACCAGACTGGCGAGAAGTCGGATAACACCACCACAGAAATCCAGGCCTTTAAGAACAACATCCAGGCTCTGCAGAGGCAGCTGTCCGAGGTGGCTGAAAGGAGCAGTAGTAACCGGGCAGCCCTAGGTCGTCTGCAGGATGCTGGCCAGGACATGCAAGGCAGCCAGGGCTCCATCCAGGGTCTGCTGGACACCCACACAGCCACGCTGAGGTCCGTCAACGGCACCTTGCGGGCCTACGGCGGTACCATGGAGGGTCTTCAGGAGGACACGGCTCGGCTGCAGACGGAGCTCCAGGAGCAGTTTCGGCAGCAGAGCCAGGCCTTGTTCAGCATCAGGAATCTCAACCTCACCCAGGCTCAACAAAGGGGCCTGATCTTGGGTTTGCAGAGGTCCGTGGACGATACCAGCCAGGCCATCCAGAAGATCCGCAATGACTTCCAGAGCCTAGAGCAGACGGCCAGGCAGACGAAGTCAGATGCTGACTGGCTGCAGGAGAAGGTGCAGAACCTCCAAGTGCTGGCCTCCAACGCCTCTACCCTGGCCAAGGCCAACAACGACAGCCTGGAGGACGTGGGTTCTCAGCTGGCCTCACTGTCCGGACAACTGCAGAACACTTCCAGCCTGGCGGAGAACCACGACCAGACCCTCAGGGAGATCATGGACCAGCAGAGGGACCATGACAACCTCACCTCCTCCAAGTTCGACCAGCTGGAGATACGCCTGGACGAGTCGGAGGGGAGCATCGACCGCGTGACGGGTAATATCAGCTTTACAACCCAACTCCTGGGCACCATCAACCTCAACCTCAACGAGCTGCGCACCTGCGCTGAGACGGTGGGACGCCACTCCGACTACCTGGCTGACCTGAACTCCACTGTTTCGGACGTGAGGACGGACGCCACCGCGCTAAGGTTGCAGCAGGACGACCTGGCGGCCCGCCTCGACAAGGAGGTCACCAGCCTCTCCATCGTGATGGAGGAGATGAAACTGGTAGACAGCAAGCACTCACAGCTAATCACCAACTTCACCATCCTACAGGGTGAGGGAACACACTAAATAGTAGCTTTTCATTTTGTTCACGTAGAAGTGTGTTGTAAACAGTATACAGTTGAACAGACACGTTTAAAACATATTGTTTCTTGTTTCAGGTCCACCTGGTCCCAGAGGCCCACGGGGAGACAGAGGACCCCAGGGAGGGGCCGGTCAGGCCGGTCAGAAGGGGGGGAAAGGGGATAAAGGTGGGCCTGGGGTGCAGGGGCTCCGTGGAGAGAAGGGATCTCCAGGACCTCCGGGACTACCAGGTTCCAAAGGTCAACCAGGCTCACGGGGCAACCCAGGTTCAAAGGGCTCCCGAGGGTCAGGGGGCAGGGCAGGACCTCCGGGGGCAAAGGGTGAGCCAGGCACTGCTGGGCTCCCTGGAAGAGACGGACAGTCCGGTCCTCAGGGACCCCAGGGCCCGCCGGGAGACCGAGGACAGGTGGGGCCGGTTGGGGCACAGGGACCGAGGGGAGCGGTGGGGCCGGTGGGGGCGGTGGGGGCCCCAGGGTCACCTGGACTTCCAGGACTACCTTCCCGACCTGCAGCAGCAGCAGTGCCTTTGGTCCTTGTCTCTCTGAAGAGTGACCCCCCCGCCCCTACAGTGTGGGCCCCAGGTAAGACTCACTCATAATACTCTTTATACACACCATCTATGAGTTGACAGGACATGAGTTAATTGTTATAGTATAACAATATAACCATTCACTTCAGGTTGTCCTCATGAGTGGGTTGGCTTCAGAGACAAATGCTACCACTTCTCCAGGGAGCTGCACAACTTTGACGATGCAAAGAAAAGCTGTGATGCCCAGACTGCATCAATGGTGATCATTAACGATACAGATGAACAGGTGAAAGTCCTTCTTGTAAGCTTTTTGTAATGCAAAGAACATCTGTTTGAACTGACATAACATTTGTGACATTACTGATGCCATTTCTTCTTGACTTTCCTCAGAAATGGCTGCAGATGCAGACCTCTGGAAAGGGCTACTTCTGGATGGGTCTGACAGACAGGGAGAAGGAGAATGTTTGGCACTGGCTGGATGGAACCAAACCTGCCTTCACGTGAGTATAGTACCTCAGTGACAAGACTGATCCATGTGAGACCTCACATTGACATCAATGTGTGACTGAAGGGAAAGTGTCTCAAGTTAGGTTTCAGTCCTTACTGAATGTTTGTCTATGGTAGGATATCAGTGTGTGAGTGACCTCTGCTGTGTGACTGTAGGAAGTGGAAGCCAGGCCAGCCAGACAACTGGAGCCACGGGCACGAGAGAGGAGAGGACTGTGCAGGCCTCATCCACGAGGGACTATGGAATGATTTCTTCTGTGAAGATCTCATCAGCTACATCTGTGAGAAAGCCATGGAGAGCTGTGAGTATGTCTCTGAAGTTTGCATCAGTCTTTTTGTGTAAGTCATAGTTATATTGTTTGCATTCAAAAATATTTGTATAATCTATAAGTAATATCATTCTCTGCAGCAACAACACCAGGATTATAGCTGGGGGAGAAGAAAAAGAAGCACGGTTGAGTCAAAGGTCAGAGGTCAGAGGTCAGAGTCACCAGGATTATAGCACACTCTGGGGGAGAAGAAAAAGAAGCACGAAGCAACATCATGTTCCACCCACTAGTGTAACTAGCCGTCTGACTCAGTTTTGCATGGAAAAGCTGTAGGGAGAGAGACCAGGAACAAACTGCACATGCCTGAATTGGGACTAAAGCTGCATTCACTGTGCTTTCCCTACTAGTGGCCTGATTCAGCTCTCCTACAAAGTGAATCCAGACCATTACTTCCAGCATTTGCATTACAGCAACATGACAATCAAGAGTTGAGAGGATCCATAGATTTGATCAAAGTAATTGACTCATATAAATTGGTCTCATTGTTTTTAATGCTGTTTTTTGTATGACATTAGTCCATTTATATCTGATTATCTGAATGTATATTTTCATATTGCAGTTTTTTTCAATGTAGATCATTATTTTAGCAGTGCCCATGGGAATCAACACAGTGCCTTTCACGGTTCAAAGTCTAGTTCCACAATTATGTATGGTGTAAAATGATGCCAAAAAGCTAAGAAATGTATCTGATTTGCTATCCTTGAGGATCACCAGTCCTTTCTCAAACCTCAAGAACTGTCTAGCTATATATAACTATGTTATTATACACTTGAATCTGAATAAATGATGTATTTACACATAACAGTCAGAAAGTCTGCTTGGTTGTAAGTCAAGATTGCACAAGTGTACATGCTAGTATTTCTTTATAGTACTGTATGTTTGCTTATAGTACTGTACTGTTGTATGAGTGTGTACTTTCCACAAAGGAGCAAGAGTCTGTGGTCACATTCCAGGCTGACTACATTACAAACGTTGCATTGCATCAACCAATGGTTGCGCACAACGCCCCCCACAATGCAGCAGCAGCACACGTAGAAATATATTGAATAGAATAGGCTTGGAACCTTTAACCCTGGCAATTTGACTGGTAAACTCATGGGTACACTCGCAATGGCTGCCTGGTATTGTGATGCAATAATTGTCATGGTAATGTAAAATGTTCATTCAAATGACGTTAACTGATGTGGCTCATGCAATGGAGTGTATTTTTTGTAATGTTAGTTGAGTTTAAATCAACAAATCACAGCACATCCTGCTTTTACTTCCTGCTTTGCTCCTATGGGTACACTCACAATGGCCGCCAGTCCATCCATTATGCCATCATTGAACTGAATGGGGACGCCCGTTCTATTCATTCTATTTATGTGGCAGCACGCGATAACGAAGGAGAGAAGAAAATGTGCGTCAACAGAACTATTCTATTGGTTACTATGGAGACTGCGGTCATTTGGCTGGCCATTACGTCATCCAAAACTCCATGAGCGTCACAACCCTACTGGTCGTGTTCCAGGACAACTACATTGCAGGTGTTGCGTTTCATCAACCAATAGGTGCATGACTGAGCAGTCAGGCATCAGATCTTATGATGTGGTTATGATGTGGCTGCTGATCATCTATCCAATGTAGTCAGCCTGGAACGCAGCATGTCTGTCTTACTGGAGCTCTTACCAGAGGTCTCATTTGCCTTCATGGTGTCAGGAAGTTGATCCATGTCTTTATACTTACAGTACTTATAAGATACTGTACCGTATCTTCACACGTACATTTGTGACTGGAAAAACAATAATAGTCCTGTGATTTTTTACATAGAATTTTACCCTTTCTTTCTTTCTTTCTTTCTTTCTTTCTTTCTTTCTTTCTTTCTTTCTTTCTTTCTTTCTTTCTTTCTTTCTTTCTTTCTTTCTTTCTTTCTTTCTTTCTTTCTTTCTTTCTTTCTTTCTTGTCTAACCCTGATTCATAGCATGATGTTGATTCATTAAGCACATTGTAGGACATGGCTAGGTATCGCAGTGCATACAATTAGATGAAACGATCAGACAATGTAGCACTTTTTAGTGGAGGCAATCTAACCCTAACCCTGACCCCTAACCCCTAACCCTAACCCTAACCCTGACCCCTAACCCTAACCCCTAACCCCTAACCCTAACCCCTAACCCCTAACCCCTAACCCTAACCCCTAACCCTCACCCTAACCCTCACCCTCACCCTAACCCTAACCCTAACCCTAACCCTAACCCTAACCACCAATACATTACCAACAAGGCTAATGGATCCTGAGCACAGATTTTTAGACATAAAGAACAAAACAGTGACTAACGGAAGACTGAGTGCTCAGAAATAATTTATAATCTCTTATCTTCTCTGCACGTCTCCTAGGTTGGCTTGAACTTTCAAAAACAAGCGCTTTTCTGCAAAGATTCAACCTTGTTTAAGATGTAAATACTTACACTTGTAAATACATTTGACTGAGCTCTTGGTAAACATTAAAGCAACATGGAGAGAACATTAGATCAGTCTCAGCTACTAATAACTAATAACATTCAATACAAGTATTTTACTGTTAAAAAACATTATTCCCAACCATGTGATATGTGAATAAATGTAGTCCTTCTTCAAATGATCCGATCTGTGCATAAAATAACCTACTAACGGTGCCGTTTCATATGTCATTGTTTACAAATAAAGTACAACACACATACACCAAGAAAGCAGCATGTTGCCCAAATGTCTGTTTATTGTCGAGGTAATATGTCTACGCAGAACCTTTTCTCTTTTTTGAGCTTCTGTCTAGTCATTTTTGCCACATACTATTAATGTATAAAATCACTGTGGTGGAAAACGCTTAGAAATGCTTAAAAAATGTATTTCCAATTAAAAAAAAAAAAACAGCTCAGGGGACACAACTATCATCTATCCTCCTCCATCATTCCATATAACCCTTCACTGGTTCCCTCTAACTCCCTCTATGTTGCACTGATGGTTGGTTCAGTAGGTATCTGCTGGGTGGTTGACCCAGTGCACAGCAAGCACCTTCCAATATTGTACTGTGGCAGTTGAGAGCAGGTAACCAGCAGCATGTTGTGGGGATCTAGCTATCTGCACTGGGACAGTGTTACAGTTTTGCGATGATGATGATTATTCCGGCTAGAGATTGTACTTATTCCTTTTTCCACAATAATGACTATTCTGCTGACTACTCCTGTAATGATTCTTCTGGTTGATTGATGACAGTTCGGCAATGACGGTTCGGCGATGACTGTTCGGCGATGACGGTTCGTGATGACTGTTTGTGATGATGGTTCGGTGATGACTGTTCGGTGATGACTGTTCGGCAATGACTGTTCAGTGATGACGGTTCGGTGATGACTGTTTGTGATGATGGTTATTCCTGTTGGGTATTGATTTCTCTTGCAGAACTGTGTTTAATCCAGTTGGGTTATTGTGGTGAATGTAATAATCCTGTTTCAGTGATTATTACTTGGTTAATCCCGTGATGTTGGTAGTGGTCTGACTCTCCTGGTCGCTTGCGTTGCAGGGCTCTACTCGTCCTTCTCCACTATGATCTCCCCAAGAAGCACCTTTCTCCTCTGACGGAGCATGTGGAAATAGAGCTGTGGGAACACTGGGAGAGAGAGAGAGAGATTTTAACCACCAATCTAAACAATCCAGTCCAGATCAATATTTTAACAAAAAGCCTTCAAAGAGAGAAAGGCACTTAACCATAATTTCCTACTAATTATCCAAACCATCCCTAAACTACCCCAAACAACCCATAACTACCCCAAACCATCTCCAAAATACCCTAAACTACCCCAAGCAACCCCAAACAACCACAAACTACCCAAAACTAACCAAAACAATCCAAAACAATCCCAAATTAACAACAGCTATCACAAACTACTGAACTCCTGAACAATTCTGCATGTCAAAACAAGAGACAATATAGACCCATGAGTAACTAACGCCCACCTATAGGCTGAACACACACTGAACACACAAACACGTTGTACCTAGCTGCTTACATGGGATATAGGAGAGCATGACGATGATGAGGAAGTAGTAGTAGTCGAAGGAGACGTTATACTTGTTGGGGAGCCTCATGGACAACATTCCGGTTTTGCGAACAAACGGCAGAGCAATATAAATGGTCAGGAGTTCCCCGGCCACTCCGAGAGGGTACATGATGATAAACATGTTGTATCTGACAGGAAGAGGAGAGAGTCATCGATAACACAAACCACAGAGGCACGTGCACACACACACACACACACACTTCAGCTTAGCGGCCATGCAGCAAATAACAACAATAAAACACACCACTTCACACTACGTTGGAATGTGTACAAGGCTAATTAAAATACTGTATGCCATCTTGAAAGAGTTTGACAGTGAATTAGGCTGATGGCTGATTACTATAGTTACGGCTGACATGTTTTTAGTATCTTAACACTGATGTAACCGGTCTGAAATGGATAGCTAGTTAGCAGTGCGCGATACTAGAGTTTGAGACCTTGAAGTAGCTGTTTCCCTTGCTCTGCAAAGGCCGTGGCTTGTGTGGAGCGAGAGGTAACGATGCCTCGTGGGAGGCAGTTGTTGATGTGTTTAGAGGTGCCCAGGTTGGGGTAAGGAGAGGAACGGAAGCAATACTATTACACTGACACCAGAATAGGGCTGTGGCGGTCACGAAATGTAGTCAGCCAGTGATTGTCAAGCAAATAACTGTCGGTCTCACGGTAATTGATGTTAATTAACAGAAACACATTTATCATCTCCTGTCTTCCACACACAGCCTACAAGCCACTGATGCAGACCTTTGGAACATCTACATTTTAAGAAGTCTAATAAATCCATGTAATATAGCCTACAGCTTCACAATAAATCCATGTAATATAGCCTACACCTTCACAATAAATCCATGTAATATAGCCTACACCTTCACAATAAATCCATGTAATATAGCCTACACCTTCACAATAAATCCATTATTTATTTTAGACAGGTCTAAAGAAACATGATATGAAGAAAATTTCAGAAGAACAGAATAGCATACCCTTATGTTAGGTCCTGATCTGGATATGCCATATGGCTGTGGGATACACTAGTTCATTTAGCAGACAACATTTGCTTACAATTCCGTTGCATAATTTTATATTATTTTATAGTACCAAGAATACAATTGAAAAAAGCTGAATAAAATAGAAAGGATATTTTCTCCAAACTATTTGAGGGAGTGTTAACATGCTGCTGTTCTGTGTTGAGGTTAACAAAGAAACAGGTCTACATGCTTCATTTAGAGTTATTAATGTAACTTTAGTTGTGATACAAACATTGGACTATATGTTTTGATGTTTAATACATTGTAAGGCTGCATGATGTGACTAATGATGACTCGAAAAAAGTAGCTTGAAAGGCATGAGGTCTGCTTTGTTTTTTTGAGCAGGCTCTACACACTTCATCAGTCTCTCATTCACAATTTGAGAAGCACTTGATAATGCCTAGAATTTCACAGAATGCACCCTAAAAGAATCCATGCCTTTTGCGGCCAGTGGCCATTGTGCCCTTGGCACGGAGTGATGCGTTGTGCCCTTCTAACTTGAGTACTGCACAGGCTACAAGTGAAGACAGACACATCGGGGACGGAACTGTGCGCGTCCTTATCCAATTATAGAAACTATTGGGCTATTTCTTCACATTATAAGCACAGCAATGCACACATGGTAGTAGGCTATAAGCGTGTTCCAGCAGCGGAAAACACCCTTATCAAAAGTGACCACTAATGCAATTATGCATGCAATGCTTTTATTATGAAGGTGCAAATACATTTTAGTTGTGATACAAACCTTATTAAAACATTAAGGTCTATGGGCTAGGCTACATGGCGTGTGTGATTCTAACCTTATTAAAACATTAAGGTCTATGGGCTAGGCTACATGAGGTGTGTGATACAAACCTTATTAAAACATTAAGGTCTATGGGCTAGGCTACATGAGGTGTGTGATACTAACCTTATTAAAACATTAAGGCCTATGGGCTAGGCTACATGAGGTGTGTGATACAAACCTTATTAAAACATTAAGGTCTATGGGCTAGGCTAGATGAGGTGTGTGATACAAACCTTATTAAAACATTAAGGCCTATGGGCTAGGCTACATGAGGTGTGTGATACAAACCTTATTAAAACATTAAGGTCTATGGGCTAGGCTACATGAGGTGTGTGATACAAACCTTATTAAAACATTAAGGTCTATGGGCTAGGCTACATGAGGTGTGTGATACTAACCTTATTAAAACATTGAGGCCTATGGGCTAGGCTACATGATGGTGCGACTATGATTAGAAAAAGTCGCAAAACAAAAGTAATTGTTTCTTGCCTTATGCTGGGCATTATTCACAAGTAATAATATATAATTCACTACTGATAGGATAATATTGTCACCTATCAGACTATTATTGATTTAATTGTCTTAAATATACTAGATATATGTGTGGACCATTATCATGCACCTGTATTGAAACAGGGGCAGCAGTCATGCCAGTCAGGTAGCCTATACTCCTGTTATAAAGAGAAACAATGTGCTTAATATTAGGACAGTTGAGAAATACTTCTGTATTTTGTACTGTAGAATACAGTGTATGATGAAGTGTGGCCAGATATCTTAACAGTGACTTGTGACCGCCGGTGTGGCGGTGATACGGTCAACAGCCCTACACCAGGACTCTTTCAATAGAGATTCTCCAATGAGCATGGTTTTCAGTCCAGGACAAGGCTTAATCAGTTTCCAGGAAACCGTGCAACAGTGTTTAATATTGGTTAAAAAACAACCCATTCCATTTCAAAAGTGCACAAAAATGTATGGGGGATGAAAACGAGTCACTTATCAAAGAATAGGGGTCTATATATGTGATGATGGCGGTGTGTAAGAATCCCTTATTTACTCAAGAACGTGGTGGCGGCTTGGGGGATGTGAGAGAAATGTTGGGCGAGCATTCCATGCCTGAAACAGATGGTCTTAAAAACAGGAGCAGCTGAACATGAGCCCCTCTTCCCTCCCTCTGGGAGCCTGGCTGCCCCCCTCCCCTCCCTGCTTAAAGAAACCCTTGCGAACACACAGTCTGTCGCTAATCTAATTTCTAGACATTCAGATTTTGAACGGAAAGCAGCAAGCTCTTAGCCATAGGATCTCAGGACTCTAGGTCGGTCAGATCGCTCCCCATGTGTGTAGTAGGCATTCTTCACCAGTGCTCACATTTAATCTGAGGGCCATCATCTGCAAGGCTGACAGTTACACTTCACTAGTATTCCTGACAGTCCCACGTTATGTCACCGGTCTGCTGACAGAGGAGGTAAATAGAGTGTTGTGTATAATGATGAGCATTGTGTATAATGATATACACAGAAGAAATGCGTATTTTTACTACAGTACTGCTTAGCTGTTGGACTGGGAGGTAACGCTGATACCTAACCCACTGTCACCATCAGCTAATGCCATGTGTTACAGTAGTTGTGTATGTCAGAGATTGTGAAGTGCAGACCTGGGTTCAAATACTATTTGAAATCGTTCAAATACATGCTTCGAGTGCCAGAGGGGCGGGGTTTGCAGTTTTGAGACTATTCCATTGGAAGTCAGGGAAGCTTAATCAAGCACAGATAAAGAATAATATTTGAACCCGTCTGGTGCATTATATGAAAGACTCCAGCCCACACAAGCTGAGTCTGCATCAAAGAGGCGTTAGGAATGTTGACAGTATGAGAGAAAAGATGACAACATCCTTCCATCTGGAAATGCAATAACAACTTGACTCAGAGCTGAATATGAGGAGAAACCTTATTATCTCAGAGTATGAATTCTGATCTAGTCCTGTGTAGCTCAGTTGGTAGAGCATGGTGCTTGCAACACAAAGGTTGTGGGTTTGATGTCCATGGGGGACCAGTATGATAAAAATGTATGCATTCACTAATGTAAGTTGCTCTGCTAAATGCCTTACATGTAAATGATCTAGGATTCATTGTTATCTAAAAGGCTAAACTGATCCTATATCATCCCTCCTACTGAGATGCTTCTTACATTTGGCCCGAGAATAAATCTGAATCCCTACACTGATGATGTCACCACCTTTTGTCCAATCTCTGATCTGTATGCTGATCACCTACCATGGAATCCATTGGTTACCCATAAATCAAAGTGATAATGCCAGAGTACTAAGTGTTAGCAGTTAGGTCGGCCAACATCCATATTGAATGAGCTAATCAATAAACACAACATTCACATGCTGTTTGGCTATGAGCCAGGAGATACCTTATGCATGGCTGTAGGCTACTACTGGGAAGCATGACAGGGGAAACACCAATCAAACCAAACCAACATGCAAAGAAACGTGACAGCACTGCAAATCCTAGGTCTTGTCCAGGGTGTTTACGTGCAGCTGTCTGATGCTGAGAAGGCTCTCCATCAGCAAGCCGCATGTAAACACACTGGACCAGAGCAACCCAGACCCATCCTCTCATCCCAATCTCCACCTGGCCCATTTGATGAAGTATGGCAGGTGGTTGAGCAGATTGAATGTATAGAAGGAATATCTGGTAATCTCTGTCAACGTCCAAACGACCAGGAAGAGGAGTACACTTTCTTCGTTCTGGATCTTGCAACAAGTCAACAAGGAAAGGGATAACACAAGGAGGAGAAGATAGTTAACAGCTAAGGTGTGAAGTTTCCCCTACGTACAGATCTAGGATCCTAAAACAACCATTAGTGGGGAAAATGTGAAACTGATCCAAGATCAGTGTCTAGGGGCAACTTAACCTCACCCACTCCAAGGCCTCTTACTGTAGATGGTAACCAGGGTTACAAGACACCTCTTTGGTTATTAATGTGACAGTCACCTGTTTGATGCTGTCGGTGATGAACCACACCATGAAGATTCGTGAACATACTTGAACCCCGGTCACAATTACAGAGGTCCTCACGATTCCTAGAGGGCGAGAACCGGAGAAATCAACACTGCTGTCAGAGCTAGGAGATATGGTTATTGTCACATTATATGGTTGTTATTCAAGACAATACATACCGATTGCACAGTGCCCCACCTGAAAAACAAGATAACAAATCAGACCTCTCCTCACTTCTTCTCTGCATCAAAGCTCTCAGCACACAGAGGGATCTTACCAGTAATTTCAACATTTGCCTATTTTGGTTCAATACATTGAGTTTGTCTATGTTTGAATACGGCTGTATAGAGAACCAACATTCCAGAAACTCACCTCAACTAATGCAACTGTCTGGAAAAACTTGAGTGTCCTTGCTATACTTTTGTACAGACCCTTGTGTGTCCCTTTCTGGATGTAAAAGCGCATCATTGCCAAAGCCAAAACCAGCCACCTGGAAAAGAAGATACAATATTTACAACATGTGAATAGCTGTATTTTGCATTAGAGAAGTAGATGTGCATGAGAAGGACATAGATGACCGAATAGATACCACTTTAGTGTAAAAGTACTCAGTTCAATCACTGTTTCCATAGTTCTGCTTTTAGTCATCTTGTTGACTTCCTTTACAGAAAAAACACAATGTGGAAAATCTAATTATTTCACATGTAAAATCATGTGAAACCATTTGTTTTTGGAACACTTCACATGTGATGATATTTCACATGAAGTGTCACGTGAATTTCCACATGTGATCACATAACCTTTCACATGGATAGATTTCATAGGTAATGACCTGCAAAAAAAGAGTTGTTATGGAACAAAACAACATGACAATAATACTGACATGGGGAACAAAACAACATGACAATAATGCTGACACAGGGAACAAAACGACATGACAATAATGTTGACACAGGGAACAAAACGACATGACAATAATGCTGACACAGGGAACAAAACGACATGACAATAATGTTGACACAGGGAACAAAACGACATGACAATAATGCTGACACAGGGAACAAAACGACATGACAATAATGCTGACACAGGGAACAAAACAACATGACAATAATGCTGACACAGGGAACAAAACGACATGACAATAATGCTGACACAGGGAACAAAACGACATGACAATAATGCTGACACAGGGAACAAAACAACATGACAATAATGCTGACACAGGGAACAAAACGACATGACAATAATGCTGACACAGGGAACAAAACGACATGACAATAATGCTGACACAGGGAACAAAACGACATGACAATAATGTTGACACAGGGAACAAAACGACATGACAATAATGCTGACACAGGGAACAAAACGACATGACAATAATGCTGACACAGGGAACAAAACGACATGACAATAATGCTGACACAGGGAACAAAACGACATGACAATAATGCTGACACAGGGAACAAAACAACATGACAATAATACTGACACAGGGAACAAAACGACATGACAATAATGCTGACACAGGGAACAAAATGACATGACAATAATGCTGACACAGGGAACAAAACGACATGACAATAATGCTGACACAGGGAACAAAACGACATGACAATAATGCTGACACAGGGAACAAAATGACAGAAGGGATTGTTTCATAGTTCTCAACCAGTGGCTGTCCACTTGGGTGTGTCCACTGACCGATGAGAGTTTACTCATGAAATCACTTTTCTCATTTATAAAGGTTAGAAATTAATTTAATCTTTTCACAAATAGTTTCATACTCAAACATCTAAATTGTACAACAATTACATGTTTATCTGATCACTAGAATGGTTACACTTCCCAAGATATGGATTATGTCATCCTGTGGCTAGATTTTATGTCCTATACAACAACTCATTTGACATACTATTCTTTAAATACCAAGGGACACTTTGACCTGGAAAAGAAAGGAAACTATTGTTCATTGTCCCAACTATTGTCCCATACGTTCTCTGTGGTAACAAATGATCTCTCTAAGAGTCAACTCTGTGGGAGGTTTGAGAGAGTGGGGGAGAAAGGAATTCATTGGAGGGGTCATAACCCTCCTCCCCTGGGTTAGGGTTAGGGTTAGGGTTAGGGTTAGGGTCATAACCCTCCTCCCCTGGGTTAGGGTTAGGGTTAGGGTCATAACCCTCCTCCCCTGGGTTAGGGTTAGGGTTAGGGTCATAAACCTCCTCCCCTGGGTTAGGGTTAGGGTTAGGGTCATAAACCTCCTCCCCTGGGTTAGGGTTAGGGTTAGGGTTAGGGTTAGCGTCATAACCCTCCTCCCCTGGGTTAGGGTTAGGGTTAGGGTCATAACCCTCCTCCCCTGGGTTAGGGTTAGGGTTAGGGTTAGGGTTAGGGTTAGGGTCATAACCCTCCTCCCCTGGGTTAGGGTTAGGGTTAGGGTTAGGGTCATAACCCTCCTCCCCTGGGTTAGGGTTAGGGTTAGGGTCATAAACCTCCTCCCCTGGGTTAGGGTTAGGGTTAGGGTCATAAACCTCCTCCCCTGGGTTAGGGTTAGGGTTAGGGTCATAAACCTCCTCCCCAGGGTTAGGGTTAGGGTTAGGGTCATAAACCTCCTCCCCTGGGTTAGGGTTAGGGTTAGGGTTAGGGTCATAAACCTCCTCCCCTGGGTTAGGGTTAGGGTTAGGGTCATAAACCTCCTCCCCTGGGTTAGGGTTAGGGTTAGGGTTAGGGTCATAAACCTCCTCCCCTGGGTTAGGGTTAGGTTTAGGGTTAGGGTCATAAACCTCCTCCCCTGGGTTAGGGTTAGGGTTAGGGTCATAAACCTCCTCCCCTGGGTTAGGGTTAGGGTTAAGGTTAGGGTCATAAACCTCCTCCCCTGGGTTAGGGTTAGGGTTAGGGTTAGGGTCATAAACCTCCTCCCCTGGGTTAGGGTTAGGGTTAGGGTTAGGGTCATAAACCTCCTCCCCTGGGTTAGGGTTAGGGTTAGGGTCATAAACCTCCTCCCCTGGGTTAGGGTTAGGGTTAGGGTCATAAACCTCCTCCCCTGGGTTAGGGTTAGGGTTAGGGTTAGGGTTAGGGTCATAACCCTCCTCCCCTGGGTTAGGGTTAGGGTTAGGGTCATAACCCTCCTCCCCTGGGTTAGGGTTAGGGTTAGGGTTAGGGTCATAAACCTCCTCCCCTGGGTTAGGGTTAGGGTTAGGGTTAGGGTCATAAACCTCCTCCCCTGGGTTAGGGTTAGGGTTAAGGTTAGGGTCATAAACCTCCTCCCCTGGGTTAGGGTTAGGGTTAGGGTTAGGGTTAGGGTTAGGGTTAGGGTCATAAACCTCCTCCCCTGGGTTAGGGTTAGGGTTAGGGTTAGGGTCATAAACCTCCTCCCCTGGGTTAGGGTTAGGGTTAGGGTCATAAACCTCCTCCCCTGGGTTAGGGTTAGGGTTAGGGTTAGGGTCATAAACCTCCTCCCCTGGGTTAGGGTTAGGGTTAGGGTTAGGGTCATAAACCTCCTCCCCTGGGTTAGGGTTAGGGTTAGGGTCATAAACCTCCTCCCCTGGGTTAGGGTTAGGGTTAGGGTCATAAACCTCCTCCCCTGGGTTAGGGTTAGGGTTAGGGTCATAAACCTCCTCCCCTGGGTTAGGGTTAGGGTTAGGTTCATAAACCTCCTCCCCTGGGTTAGGGTTAGGGTTAGGGTTAGGGTCATAAACCTCCTCCCCTGGGTTAGGGTTAGGGTTAGGGTTAGGGTCATAAACCTCCTCCCCTGGGTTAGGGTTAGGGTTAGGGTCATAAACCTCCTCCCCTGGGTTAGGGTTAGGGTTAGGGTTAGGGTCATAAACCTCCTCCCCTGGGTTAGGGTTAGGGTTAGGGTCATAAACCTCCTCCCCTGGGTTAGGGTTAGGGTTAGGGTTAGGGTCATAAACCTCCTCCCCTGGGTTAGGGTTAGGGTTAGGGTTAGGGTCATAAACCTCCTCCCCTGGGTTAGGGTTAGGGTTAGGGTCATAAACCTCCTCCCCTGGGTTAGGGTTAGGGTTAGGGTCATAAACCTCCTCCCCTGGGTTAGGGTTAGGGTTAGGGTTAGGGTCATAAACCTCCTCCCCTGGGTTAGGGTTAGGGTTAGGTTCATAAACCTCCTCCCCTGGGTTAGGGTTAGGGTTAGGGTTAGGGTCATAAACCTCCTCCCCTGGGTTAGGGTTAGGGTTAGGGTTAGGGTCATAAACCTCCTCCCCTGGGTTAGGGTTAGGGTTAGGGTCATAAACCTCCTCCCCTGGGTTAGGGTTAGGGTTAGGGTTAGGGTCATAAACCTCCTCCCCTGGGTTAGGGTTAGGGTTAGGGTCATAAACCTCCTCCCCTGGGTTAGGGTTAGGGTTAGGTTCATAAACCTCCTCCCCTGGGTTAGGGTTAGGGTTAGGGTTAGGGTTAGGGTCATAAACCTCCTCCCCTGGGTTAGGGTTAGGGTTAGGGTTAGGGTTAGGGTCATAAACCTCCTCCCCTGGGTTAGGGTTAGGGTTAGGGTTAGGGTTAGGGTTAGGGTCATAAACCTCCTCCCCTGGGTTAGGGTTAGGGTCATAAACCTCCTCCCCTGGGTTAGGGTTAGGGTTAGGGTTAGGGTTAGGGTCATAAACCTCCTCCCCTGGGTTAGGGTTAGGGTTAGGGTCATAAACCTCCTCCCCTGGGTTAGGGTTAGGGTTAGGGTCATAAACCTCCTCCCCTGGGTTAGGGTTAGGGTTAGGGTCATAAACCTCCTCCCCTGGGTTAGGGTTAGGGTTAGGGTCATAAACCTCCTCCCCTGGGTTAGGGTTAGGGTTAGGGTCATAAACCTCCTCCCCTGGGTTAGGGTTAGGGTTAGGGTTAGGGTCATAAACCTCCTCCCCTGGGTTAGGGTTAGGGTTAGGGTTAGGGTTAGGGTCATAAACCTCCTCCCCTGGGTTAGGGTTAGGGTTAGGGTTAGGGTTAGGGTCATAAACCTCCTCCCCTGGGTTAGGGTTAGGGTTAGGGTTAGGGTCATAAACCTCCTCCCCTGGGTTAGGGTTAGGGTTAGGGTTAGGGTCATAAACCTCCTCCCCTGGGTTAGGGTTAGGGTCATAAACCTCCTCCCCTGGGTTAGGGTTAGGGTTAGGGTCATAAACCTCCTCCCCTGGGTTAGGGTTAGGGTTAGGGTTAGGGTCATAAACCTCCTCCCCTGGGTTAGGGTTAGGGTTAGGGTTAGGGTCATAAACCTCCTCCCCTGGGTTAGGGTTAGGGTTAGGGTCATAAACCTCCTCCCCTGGGTTAGGGTTAGGGTTAGGGTTAGGGTTAGGGTTAGGGTCATAAACCTCCTCCCCTGGGTTAGGGTTAGGGTTAGGGTCATAAACCTCCTCCCCTGGGTTAGGGTTAGGGTCATAAACCTCCTCCCCTGGGTTAGGGTTAGGGTTAGGGTTAGGGTCATAAACCTCCTCCCCTGGGTTAGGGTTAGGGTTAGGGTTAGGGTCATAAACCTCCTCCCCTGGGTTAGGGTTAGGGTTAGGGTCATAAACCTCCTCCCCTGGGTTAGGGTTAGGGTTAGGGTTAGGGTCATAAACCTCCTCCCCTGGGCCACGTCACGAGACAGAAAACCCCTCGATTTGCTGAAATAAGTAAATTAAATCAATGATGAGAGAATAGTCAGATTAACTGATAACTAAAATAGAAATTATGCAGAATAACAATACATCCTAGATCATTTACGTGTAAGGCATTTAGCAGACACTCTTATCCAGAGGAACTTACATTAGTGAATGCATACATTTTTATATTTTTCTCATACTGGTCCCCCATGGGCATCAAACCCACAACATTGGTGTTGCAAGCACCATGCTCTACCAACTGAGCTACAAAGGACTAGATCAGAATTCATACTCTGAGATAATAAGGTTTCTCCTCATATTCAGCTCTGAGTCAAGTTGTTATGAGATGTATTATAGTTAATGAAAGTGTAGAGGATTACTACAGACTTTGCAGCACAGCAGAACGATGAGCGTTCAAATCCCAGGTGGGGTCATATTGATAAGTCAGTGCTAAGTGATCATGTCAAATGGAATCATATTGATTAAAGATATGTAAACTATTTTAGCTGAACAGCGTAACACTTACCTTAAAACCCCCATATAATTGAATTGCCTTACAAAACACGTGACATTTTAATTAAATATGTTAACATGTATTACATTTAGAGTTCATATCTTAACACCACATTTTCACATGTGAGGAGAATAACATGTTTTCACCTCACATGTGATTTGCAGATTCACATCTAGGGCGATATGGCCAAAATATTATATCACAGTATTTAAACAGTATGACAGTATTTGATGTTTTTGAATAATAAAAGTAGTGTGTGATCCTAGGGTGGCAACACATACATTCTAAGTGATTTTAATGGGTCTTTCTCCATTCTGATTGGTTTATACTGTTCAATTCAACAATATGGGCAAATAATCTAGGCCTTATTTTAACCAAATGTTACAATTGTGATTTGACTTGCGATTTAGAGAAGAACACTGGGGTGAACTGTTGGAATCATGGAAATATGACTATTATAATTCTATAGTTAGAATATAATAGTGGGCACTTTGAATACAGTGTTGTTGACATGACAACAAATGATAATGTCGAGGAGGAGTTATTGTGACAGGGTAGGAACTAAAGTGTTGATTAGTGTTTCCTAGGGGACCCTATAATCTTTGGCTACATGTAATGTTTTCTCTTAGCTACTTCATGTAGCTATCTTATTCTTGCTTTATGTATTCCTCTTTGATTTAGAAGATACTGTTGCATGCTGATTTAGGTCAGCCTGTATAGCTAGTTACGTTTGATCTTACTCAGTACATTTATTAGCTAGCTATTAGCATTAGCGGCTAACCATTAGCTTCTCACAAGATTTAGGCCCAACTTGCTAAGAAAAGACAAACTATCTGTTTGCAGATGTAAGAAACACAAACTAATAGTGTCATTCTAGAACACTAGTGAATTTCTATTAAGAAGCAAAGTGGAAACAGCGTTGTTGTCATCAACATAGTTGTCATGCAAACTGAATGCTAGTGTCTTGTGGTCCAGGAACAACATGCAGACTGAATGCTAGTGTCTTGTGGTCCAGGAACAACATGCAGACTGAATGCTAGTGTCTTGTGGTCCAGGAACAACATGCAGACTGAATGCTAGTGTCTTGTGGTCCAGGAACAACATGCAGACTGAATGCTAGTGTCTTGTGGTCCAGGAACAACATGCAGACTGAATGCTAGTGTCTCGTGGTCCAGGAACAACATGCAGACTGAATGCTAGTGTCTCGTGGTCCAGGAACAACATGCAGACTGAATGCTAGTGTCTTGTGGTCCAGGAACAACATGCAGACTGAATGCTAGTGTCTCCTGGTCCAGGAACAACATGCAGACTGAATGCTAGTGTCTTGTGGTCCAGGAACAACATGCAGACTGAATGCTAGTGTCTTGTGGTCCAGGAACAACATGCAGACTGCATGCTAGTGTCTTGTGGTCCAGGAACAACATGCAGACTGAATGCTAGTGTCTTGTGGTCCAGGAACAACATGCAGACTGAATGCTAGTGTCTTGTGGTCCAGGAACAACATGCAGACTGAATGCTAGTGTCTCCTGGTCCAGGAACAACATGCAGACGGAATGCTAGTGTCTCGTGGTCCAGGAACAACATGCAGACTGAATGCTAGTGTCTTGTGGTCCAGGAACAACATGCAGACTGAATGCTAGTGTCTCCTGGTCCAGGAACAACATGCAGACTGAATGCTAGTGTCTTGTGGTCCAGGAACAACATGCAGACTGAATGCTAGTGTCTTGTGGTCCAGGAACTACATGCAGACTGAATGCTAGTGTCTCCTGGTCCAGGAACAACATGCAGACTGAATGCTAGTGTCTTGTGGTCCAGGAACAACATGCAGACTGAATGCTAGTGTCTTGTGGTCCAGGAACAAAATGCAGACTGAATGCTAGTGTCTTGTGGTCCAGGAACAACATGCAGACTGAATGCTAGTATCTTGTGGTCCAGGAACAACATGCAGACTGAATGCTAGTGTCTTGTGGTCCAGGAACAACTTATGCGCTCCTTGAGTGACAGGAGGCGGGGCTATGTCTGTATGGAAAGTGACATGGAGATTGATATCAATACCGCTATATCATACAATACGGTATACCGCCAGCCCTATTCACATGTGACATTTGCAGATTCACATGAAAAACGTTTACATGTGAAAATTGAATTTGCACTTTCACATATGAAAAACGTTGATATGTGGAAGTGTGCGTCCTTCAGATCTATCGTGACAAACCAATCCTCGAACCAATCCATTGAATTTGGTTCACGATGATGGGAATAGTGAGCATCTTGAACCTGAACCTCCTCAGAGACCGATTCAAGTGCCTGAGATCTATTATTGGACGCAATCCCCCATCCTTCTTGGGAACTATGAAGTAGCGGCTGTAAAACCCGGACTCCCTGTCCGGTGGAGGGATATGCTCTATAGCCTCCTTTATCAGCAGGGAGTTTACTTCTTGTTCTAAATATGCATCTAAATATTTTACCAAGGGAACCAGCCTCTCGAGGTATCGGGTATCGTTCGAGATTCGTTCTCGACCCCCTGAGGCGGCTCTCCGGCAGGGTTTGATCGAAAATGATTCTCGGTGTGCGGACGCGAGCGCTGCCTGGCCGCAGGCCTGTGGGGCGGACAGTGCAGCGTGCGTTCGCTGGAAACCGATGCGTCCCGAAGCGCACTTGACGGCGGGAAGTCGACATCGAGGAGGAGGCGACCTCGATCGCTCCGCCAAGAGTGGGGCAGCCCGCAGAGATCCTACGTTGGTTAGGATCTCTTTGCCGAAGCCTTTTTCGCCTGCAGGACGGCCCTCAGGTCGCCCTGCTTCTGCTGACGCTGAGAGCGCTGTCTATGCCCCCAAGCTGCTTGAGAATGGGCTCTAGATGCAACGCTCTCTCTTTGTGCCTGTCTACAGCCGGAGGAGCTGGCGGATGGCTGCGGCTGCCCACTGGGGGCAGACTTCTTCGGTTTTGAGCGGCGAGGGAGATATTGCTTAAAGGCAGCCGACTGTTTTTTCGCCTCCTGAAACCTGTCGACGACTGTGTTAGCGGAGTCGCCGAACAGGCCAGAAGGCGAAATCGGGGCATCAAGGAGGAAAGCCCTGTCTTTCTCCTTGATGCCCGATAAATTCAGCCAGAGGTGTCTCTCCGTGACCACCATAGCTTTCGGCTATATCATCAGGTGTTGGTCCCTCACCTTCATAAATATCTTTAAGAGGGTCAGCCTGGTAAGCCAGCAGCACCGCCATAGTGTGCAGACTGGCACCAGCCCGACCTGCAGCCATATAAGCCCTGCCCACCAAATTAGATGTATCACGGCAGGGTTTGGTGGGCAGTACCGGGGTCTTCAGGGATGACGCAATGTCGGGTGAAAGATAACTAGCCAAAGGCTCTTCCACCCGAGGCATCATCCCGTAGCCATTATCTCTGGCCCCTGTGATGTTACTATAATCAAGGATAGGGGGGTTGGACAAGCGAGATGTATATGGTGTGTTCCACGATTTAGACAACTCGTTGTGTAAATCGGGAAAAAATGGCAGACCCCGGCGCTGAGGCTGCTCTCTGTGCTGCAGGAAGCTCTCATCCAACTTGCTTTTATTTTGCACTTCCTGCCTTTCACGTGGCCAACTAATATTTAAACGGCATGAGAGACAACCTCCACCAGCTCCTCATATGCGGGGACATGGATTGGCGAGTCATCTCCATAGTCCCCGCCCTCGATGCTGAGCGCGTCCGCTTCCTCGGAAGCAGACAGCTCGAGCATCGGGTTCTCCGCTCGTGAGGAAGAAGCCGCGGGGCGGGCTTCCGCACGAGGCGGGAGAACATCGGAACTGGCAGAGGATTCCTGAGAAAGTGCCTTGGCAGTCTCAGGATCCCCTGTCAGATCCATTTGCGAGCCCCATGATGAGCGCCGCCGCGCCGCCTCAACGGACGTGGGACCTGCACCACGGGGTTCGTGAGCCTGGCCATCATCATCAAAGATAGCCAGGCGGGACCGCAGCACTCGGATCGATAAAGCTTCACGATCCGTGCAAGCAGCCCCCTCGAGAGCTGCCCGCGCGTGCTGCGCTCCCAAACAGTGCACAACAATTGGTGTGTGTCCCCACCCGTGATGTAACGAGGGCAGGGATGCACACACCGCTTGTAGCTCTGACTCGCCATAATATATATATATATATATACAGCGGGTGAAATAAGTATTGAACACGTCACCATTTTTCTCAGTAAATATATTTCCAAAGGTGCTATTGACATGAACTTTTCACCAGATGTTGGTAACAACCCAAGTATGTTATGTGTAATAATGTGAAATGACATAGGGAAAAAGTATTGAACACATGAAGAAAGGGAGGTGCAAAAAGGCATGGAAAGCCAAGACAACAGCTGAAAACTATCAGTAATTAAAAAGTAATCCAGCCCCCTGTCAGTGCAAATTAATATCAGCTGGTTCAGTTCCAACTGATGGCCTACAAAAAGGTCTCATTGCCAAGGTGTCACACAAGACACATCTCATGATGGGTAAAAGCAAAGAGCTGTCTCAAGACCTTCGCAAACTAATTGTTGCAAAACATAATGATGGCATTGGTTATAGGCGCATTTCTAAGCTTCTGAATGTTCCAGTGAGCACTGTTGGGGCCATAATACGGAAGTGGAAAGACAATCATTTCACCATAAATTTGCCTCGACCAGGTGCTCCTCGCAAGATTTCTGACAGAGGAGTGAAAAGAATAATCAGAAGAGTTGTCCAAGAGCCAAGGACCACTTGTGGAGAGCTTCAAAAAGACAGTTGCAGGGATAAGTATAGTCGAAAAGACCTGCAATCCTTCACATAATTGAAGGAAGGATGAATGGGCAAATTGTTGACAAAAATCTGCTGCCATCTACCAGGATGATGAAGATGAAACGAGGGTGGACATTTCAGCAAGACAATGATCCCAAACACACAGCCAAGGAAACTCTCAATTGGTTTCAAAGAAAGAAAATAAAGCTGCTAGAATGGCCCAGCCAATCACCTGACTAAAATCCCATTGAAAATCTATGGAAAGAACTGAAGATCAAGATTCATAGAATAGGCCCACGGAACCTTCAAGATTTGAAGACTGTTTGTGTGGAAGAATGGGCCAAAATCACACCAGAGCAATGCATGCGACTAGTTTCTCCATACAGGAGGCGTCTTGAAGCTGTCATTACCAACAAAGGCTTTTGTACAAAGTATTAAATAAATATCAGTAAGTGTGTTCAATACTTTTTCCCTGTGTCATTTCACATTATTACACATAACTTAATTTCTGAACTTATTTGTTTTGGTTTCTTTGTATGTATGGATTACTTGGGTTGTTACCAACATCTGGTGAATATTTCATGTCAATAGCACCTTTGGAAATATATTTACTGAGAAAAATGGTGACGTGTTCAATACTTATTTCACCCGCTGTATATATATTTTGTGACTGACAGACAACACCAAATAAGACACACACGACAGAGAGCGCATGCTGAAGAACAGAAAGCTGACTCTGTTTGTGTGCCGACGTCGTTTTGTAGCTTCTGCTTATGCCGTCACACGTTACGTCATGACGCAACACCAATCAAGATTGGCTAAGTTTCATTCATGCTTCAGAGGCGCTACACTGAGGGGCGTTCCTCCAAAGTGTCGTTCGACGCAGTTCGAGTTCCCTCGAAAGGGAACTACATTCAGAAGGAGCACTAAACTAATACAATACGATCTTTATTGGTCCATTACACACAGGATCCAACAAAAATATGTCCGTTTTTGCTGCCTAATAGGGCCTTATGACCTTTATATGTTTGAATTAAAATCAATACTACATATTTTACTATTTAATTGTAGAGCTGTTTTGAGGACCATTAAAGCTAATTCTCTGTGTCTTTAGTCACGGGTTAAGATCAGGTTAAACTACAGAGAGATGTGAGAGTTCTTGTACAGAACACACAGAAGACCAGGGGCTGATCCAGGATCAGGTCCTCCCTGTTCATGTTATTCATTGTGATCTAAAAGCTAAAACTGATCCTAAATCAGCACTCCTCTACTCTGAGACGCTAGAAAAAATTCTACCCCTGGTTTTCATCATTTTCTTTATAAACTATACATGACCTGGGGAAAAGGTCTATGTTGTATTTAAATTCACTAGTCTACTAGGTCAGCAGTGTAACGGATCTCTGTGAAGGTGTGTCTGTGAAGGTGTGTATGTGAAGGTGTCTGTGAAGGTGTGTCTGTGAAGGTGTCTGTGAAGGTGTGTCTGTGAAGGTGTGTCTGTGAAGGTCTGTCTGTGAAGGTGTATTTGAGGGTGTTGGCATACAGTTGTTCTCTGTTCCTCTAAAGTGTTTGTCATAGGATCACAAACACTCACAGTATTACTAATGAGGCAGGCCATAGTTGCAGAGTTTCCTCAACCTTATTACACTCAATTTAAATTCCCCATTTAGATCACACTTGGTCCCTTGATTCAGTATTCACTGAAGGGATTAGTGAGAGATACACTACTGCTACTGTCTGTTATAAAGGAATGGTACTGTTAAACCAGGTTGACCTGGTACTGTTGTAGCTACTATTGTAGCCTTGTGGCTACTGTTCACCTCAGGTAGATGGTAGGTCAGGTGCTCAAGCTGTGGAAAAGTGTTTGCCTAATTTGATTACATGAACAACTCAACATTATCTGTTTCAAACCACAATCTGTTTAAAAAAGAAACACTGGTTTATCAGGAATAAGATGCATTACTTGGGAGTATATTCCTATTTTATTGTGAATATATTATCTCTCAGTACAGCACAATAATTAATTAGGGTTTATTTTATGCTAATTACATTCACTTGGTTTAGGACTTGCTAAACTGTTCAGATACTAACAGTTACTATCATAGGATTATTGAATAATATGGGTGTAGGTTTGTGCTGTCATATGGAGAGAAGGCACACAAAAAAATAGTTTGAAGGCAATAGTCAATAGTTTAACAGCTCTTTGGATGTTTGAATCAAAAGTGTGGCATATGTTTACTCTGTATGAGGGAGATCGGGCACAGGGGCTTATAACCAACCACCTCTTGGTCATTGTGTACAAAAGACTAGACAACTGAACCTAGTTTTCACACCTTCATGTAATACCAAAATGCCCATTCTGTGTAGAGCAAACAATAAACTACAATGAGTGGAAGTGGAGAACACAATGATCCAGGATATCCATAAATGCGCATTTTATGCATCTCTTCAAAAAGGCCCATTCCTCGTTCAAGTGGCTGAGACCAATGCAAAATAATGTAAGACATCATCAACAGCTTAATACATTTTTGAAAACTTGGCAACCAATAAAGTAAGTTTGTTTTGTGAATTCGCTAAAATAACTATAAGTAAACTAATTGCGTAGTCGCGCTCGTGCGGTTTGAATCACATAAAATTGCAGTTCTAAAAATCAGCCAATTGGGCATTTCATTCTCCAAGACCGGAGCTCCGGTGTCAGCGCGCCGACTATACTTATCCCTGCAACTGTCGAGGTAGTGCTGGGTCTGACGCTGACACGGTGTAATCGACCGTATTTGGACACGCTGAACCCGCACCGGGGGCCGCACTTCCACCACCGTTATTTTCACAAAAATATTCTCAAATAATCAATATGATTTCTTGGTCCGCCTTCATATCAAGTCCCTTACTTTTATTTTGCTCACTGCAATAGAATGGGACACTTGCACTGTCAGAGACAACACGGACCTATAAACGGCAACACACGCTTGCTCACAGCGCTCTGGTGCATAGCGGAGTTTTCAGGGAGTGGCTACTTTATAATCAGCTATAGGGCAGAATAATTCACATACCCGGCCGTCATGGCGATGTTGTAAAATGTAAGCCATGCGACAGCGATCGCACTTTTCGTTCTCTTCTTGTTGTTGTTTTCCTTCTCCTCAACCGAGCCGTCCTCCTCCATGGACACCATGGTACCGGGGACACAGTGGGAAAGTCAGAAACGGTGCGCGAGCGCAGCTGACAGCTGAGACTGGGAGCAGCAGGGTCATCCATCAATGTAGCCACAGCACCCCTCTCGCGGGACTACTGCTGCAACAAGTGCGTGGGGGCAAATCCCCAAGAAAAGTCCCACTGTCGATGAGTCATTCAATCAAGCATTTGCCCCGGTAGTGACACTGCCTTCATTAGATCAATTTAACATAACTATAACTGTAACTGTAACTATTGTTCTTGACTATAATAATTTAAATTGGATATTAGGGTACATAATAGTTACTGGATATAAAAGTAGTTTTGTATCCTGATGAACAATGGTTGTCTACATTAATAACCTTCCCAATCCTCTATGTCTTTAATATTAGGCTGCTCTAAACTATAAATAGCTCCAGCTTATTTTAACTGTGCATGAACCCTAAATAGATTCAGCATCTTTAAGGCCTCAACATCACTAACCAGTGCTTGACTTGGGCAGAAGCTCAGTACCGGCACCTAAAATGTTCTACTGCTTGACACCCTGTTCCTCTTATAGAATATTAGCTCAAAGTATTGTGGAGCTCCGGCACCTAAATATAAACAGTACCGGAACCCAACATGAGTACCAACACCTATTTCAGTCCAAGTCAAGCACTGTCACTAACCCAAATGGTATCCACTTGATGTTTAATTGTATTTCAGAGCTCCTTCCAATCACTTTGATCTCTTTCAGATTTACAGTAGGGTACTGCCCTCTGCCTGCATGGGCTAGAAGAGGTTGCATTCAAAACCGCAAAGCCTTTTTTGAAAGGTGTTTGGACTGGGTTACAGGGCTGGTGTTGGCCGGGGTTAAAGGGGCAGGGTTGGACTGGGTTAAAATGAAAATGTAGTTCTGGGTTAGTGGGACAGTGTTGGACTTCTTAAAGGCCCAGTGTTGTCTTGATAGGGCTGGGTCAGCTGGAGAGTGTTATAGTTGGGTTAGTTAGGGGGGTTGGTAGTTAGCGGGGTAGTGGTGGGCTAGACTAGGTGGGCAGTGCTGGGCTGGGTTAGGGGGTAGTGTTGGGCTGGGTTAGGGGGCAGTGCTGGGCTGGGTTAGGGGGTAGTGGTGGGCTAGACTAGGGGGCAGTGCTGGGCTGGGTTAGGGGGTAGTGGTGGGCTAGACTAGGGGGTAGTGCTGGGCTGGGTTAGGGGGTAGTGCTGGGCTAGACTAGGGGGTAGTGCTGGGCTGGGTTAGGGGGTAGTGCTGGGCTGGGTTAGGGGGTAGTGCTGGGCTGGGTTAGGGGGCAGTGTTTGGACTAGAGCCCTGCACTCATTAGTGGAGGCACGGCTTTAGAAAGTACCTCACTGTAGGATCTAAAATTAGCTCCTCTCATAGTCCACAGTAGAAATGTGTGTAAACTTCTCTCTGTGTCTGAACAATGTGGAGATCATGGGCATCATTCACACCTCAGTGTTTGAATCACACACATCACATCCCCTTCTTGGAGTAATATGTTGCCAAATGTGTCCTCATGCTCAAAGAATGTGTCTGGCCTGATGAGGAGGGGAGGCTCTCATCAACATCTGAAAGTGATAGGCAGCATGCATGCTCAGCAGAATATATACCAGTGGGCAGTTACCTTTAGATTTCTACAGTGTGTTTTAGCTGAAGTGAATTGGTAGGGTTATTATTCTTCACCTCACATCAGTAAAGGGTCACTGGAGAGTAACCCGATGCTTGTAAATGCCATAATTGCCAATCGATCCAAGCACAATGTTTGTGTTAAAGTCTAAAAATAGACTGAAATATAGTACCCTTGAAGGGCCAGAGAGAAAGAGACAAATTGTTTGCAACATTCATATATAAAGAGGTTAGCGGGGCAGTCACATCCCACCGCCATGACTGCAGCGATATAGGTACACAATGCCTAGTGCAGTGTAAGCAAACGGCAGAGCAGTGAGCGGGAGCTGTGGCGTGTGGAAAATGCTAGTGGACACAGACAATGCAACAGGCCCAGGCCTGACCAGCCCTCAGAGGGACAGGGGTCGCCTCACTGCGGACAACAGCCCCCTCTTTCCCTCCCTGTTTTTTTTTCTTTTTTTCGGTTCCCCCCAGCGCCGGGCTGCCACAGCATGGCCTCGGGGAGGACGCTGAAGTTCGCCCTGTGCGAGGTGCTGCAGTTTGCAGGCCTGTGTGTGCCACTCTTCATCATCATGCAAAGGTTCGCCCTCATCGTAGCGCGGGTCAAGAGCGTGGCGCAGCCGCCCGGCGACGCCAGCACCGCCTACTGGCTCATCGTGGCCTCCTCCATCGCCTATGTCACCTCCACAGCCCTGCTGGTCTGGGTGCCCATGAAGTACATGGTGTTCACAAATAAGAAGTTTCTTGTCGGCAGGAAGAAGTGGTAAGTGTCTTTCTGGTCTGTCTGTTCTGCGACCTAGCTGGAAATCTATGCTGGGTGCTGTAGCTGTAATATATCAGCACAGTGGTTTCTGGACCTGAGCCTTGTGGTGTACTAATGGTTGTCTGTCTGTGTGGCGTAAACCTGACCGGTAGCTGTGATGTGTCTGACTTGACTGGCCTGCAATTGGTTTGGCCGTAGCCATTTCCAAATGCATTGATATTTTCCTTTTTTATAACCTCTAGACTATAACTATTGCTCCTTTCTCTCCCCCCCCCCCCTTCTTCTCTCTCTCTCTCTCTCTCTCTCTCTCTCTCTCTCTCTCTCTCTCTCTCTCTCTCTCTCTCTCTCTCTCTCTCTCTCTCTCTCAGGAGGCCGGTGGCTCTGGTCTATGTGATCCTCTCCACATTACCCTGCTTTGCCTTTCTCATCGCCAGCTCAGAGGTAAACCATCTGACCCTGGTGTTATCCATCATTTGTTTATGTTCATCTCAGTGTGTCTATGTTTCAGTGACCTTTGACTTAGATGCACCGTTGTAGGTGACCTTTGACACTCTACCTGTTGGTTACCTCTGAAAAGAGAGTGACACTTACAGAGAGACATTGTAACTCAGAGGTATTCACATCCAGGCCTTGAGGTCTACAGTACTGCTGGTTTCCTGGTACCCCTGGTAGTTAATTAATAGATTCATTGTAATGGTGATGGTGGTGGAAGCAATCACACGGACACACACGACGTCTCCAAGGATAGTTGATTTAATGAGTAACTCCAAAATACCAAACGGTCCCAACAGGGAAAAAGGAACAGCACTGGGCCGAACAAAAATACTACCCTACCAAAACAAATATTCCAAAACACGCAGGTAGAATACAAGATCTCCGGCGCAGACTGTAAAGTCTGACCGTAACAAGGGTTAATCACCGACATCACACAGTAGCCTGCCTACTCCCTAAATACCCCCCTAACTTCCCAAATAATAAACAGGTGCGTAGCTGCGTAGTTCAACTCCTCCTGGGATCTAGCATTCCCCCAACACTAGTTAATAGGAGGGAGACGCCGAACGCTGGATGGTGGAGGATGGATCCAGCGTTGGTGTTACATTCATTATGTTGTTGATTATCTCCAGAGTCCACTCACCTGAGCCAGGTCCGAATCAGTCTTGATGATTCCATGCATATCTAGTACAAGTAGATACAAATACACATAATGTACCTTCAGAGGTACACATATGATCTTACAAGGTACCGTTTAGGGTAGTGTGTGGATAAAGAGTATAATGGTATTTATTTTGAACACAAATGTACAATCATTACACTCTTAATCTCAACATACGGTGAAGGTACATTTCTGTTTCCCAGGGTACAAAAGTATTTTTATTTAGTCACTGGGGTGGAACCCTAAAAATATCTAATGATTTAGTCACTGGGGTGGAACCCTAAAAATATCTAATGATTTAGTCACTGGGGTGGAACCCTAAAAATATCTAATGATTTAGTCACTGGGGTGGAACCCTAAAAATATCTAATGATTTAGTCACTGGAACCCTAAAAAGGTACATTTCTACCATAATCATTATCCTCATCATATTTCTCAGCATGATCTACTCCTGGTTTATTTTTTTAGTTGTTTTTATATCTATGTTTTTGCTCTCTGGTCTTGGCCATTGTGGAGAGGTTGGAGTCTGTTTGATTGAGTGTGTGGACAGGTGTCTTTTATACAGGTAACGAGTTCAAACAGGTGCAGTTAATACAGGTAATGAGTGGAGAACAGGAGGGCTTCTTAAAGAACAACGAACAGGTCTGTGAGAGCCGGAACTCTTACTGGTTGGTAGGTGATCAAATACTTATGTCACGCAATAAAATGCAAATTAATTATTTAAAAATCATACAATGTGATTTTCTGGATTTTTGTTTTAGATTCCGTCTCTCACAGTTGAAGAGTACCTATGATAAAAATTACAGACTTCTACATGCTTTGTAAGTAGGAAAACCTGCAAAATCGGCAGTGTATCAAATACTTGTTCTCCCCACTGTATAACTAAAGGTACAAAGGGCGTACTACAGGGTACCAGTGAGAACCCTGACCCTAACCCTAACCCTAACCCTAACCCTAACCCTGACCCTGACCCTGACCCTTTAGGAACATATCAATAAAAAAAACATCTGAGTGTACTATCATGACACAACCACGGGATAATTACGTTATTTGAAATGCGATGTCCTAGCGGGGGTCTTGTGAGAGAGGAGGTGTAAAGTTGATGAGTTGAGAGTAGTGATGTTACGTTTGATCCAGGAGATCCGAGGCATACGTTGAAATTGCTAAGCAATGTTCTTCGAAGAAGTGTGCCGCTTCCTGTATAACTTTATCAGAAGCACGTAATCAATGACGTCCAGAGCTTTATTTCATCGAACAACCACCTGATTGGTTTGGTATTGTTTTGGTATAAGACAAAAAGGCTATGCTGCGCTCAGGCTACAGGGTGTGGGACGTCATAAATTATTTTGACCAGCAGGTGCCACTAGTATACACTGTGTTGATCAAAGCCTTGAGTATTGAACCTATTTTCGACACAATTGGCTGGAAAACCTAGTTGAGAGGAACAGTTAAGTTCTCAGGGGGTGATCTACAGCCCTATGGCCAAGGAGCTACTGATAATCAGCTGCGTTCCTCTTCCTGTCCCAGCTGCCCCGGTCACATCATCTGTAAATCGGGCACTTTCCCACTTCCTGTCTGTGAAGAGCCCACCTCCTCTTTCTAGAGGTTCCTGAGGGTCCATGGGTGACCTCAGGTCATTGGCTTATCTTCTCTCTTTTACATAAGAGAAGCCATAAATTCAGCTCAGATGACCCCCAGTCTATTTTGTTCTGTGTCCTGTAGGCATGTAGTCCTGAGTTAAGCACATACCAGAGCTACAAGTGATTAGCCCACTAACCCAGTATCACAGAGGTTATATAGCACTCATAGGGTGGCATGTAGTGTTTGGAGAAGGTTTAGAGGGGAAGCCAAGCTGGCACAGGACTGGCACAGGACTGTCACAGGACTGGCACAGGACTGTCACATGACTGGCACAGGACTGTCACATGACTGGCACAGGACTGTCACATGACTGGCACAGGACTGTCACATGACTGGCACATGACTGTCACATGACTGGCACAGGACTGTCACATGACTGGCACATGACTGTCACAGGACTGGCACATGACTGTCACAGGACTGTCACATGACTGGCACAGGACTGTCACATGACTGGCACAGGACTGGAACATGACTGGCACAGGACTGGCACCTGACTGGCACAGGACTGTCACATGACTGGCACAGGACTGGCACAGGAATGTCACATGACTGGCACAGGACTGTCACATGACTGTCACAGGACTGGCACATGACTGGCACAGGACTGTCACATGACTGGCACATGACTGTCTCATTAGATCACAATGAGACAGTCACACTAGAAATTGTAATGATAGGTACTTTATTGAGGAAAAATGTACTTACTGACTGATATGGTTGTCTCACCTACAGTAGCTATCGTAAGATACATTCACTGACTGATATGGTTGTCCCACCTACAGTAGCTATCGTAAGATACATTCACTGACTGATATGGTTGTCCCACCTACAGTAGCTATCGTAAGATACATTCACTGACTGATATGGTTGTCTCACCTACAGTAGCTATCGTAAGATACATTCACTGACTGATATGGTTGTCCCACCTACAGTAGCTATCGTAAGATACATTCACTGACTGATATGGTTGTCCCACCTACAGTAGCTATCGTAAGATACATTCACTGACTGTAAGTTGCTCTGGATAAGAGTTTGCTAAATGACTAAAATGTCAATGTAATCTGATTCCAATCACAGATTGGTTTTGATCATTGTTTTCTCTCAGGTGCAGATCAATAACAGTATAAGACACGACACGTTCTCAGAGCTCCCCGTATCACTGGTGCTCTTCTCTCTCATCTGCATCGATATTGTGGAGAGGATCCGCCACTGTCGACTCACTGGACACGGTGAGAATACAAAGCTCCATGTTCATCACATGTTTAACTGAACATTAGCTAGCTACTGGAGTCTGAATACTACCTGATCCTCTGAGCGCAACCTCTGTCACATGCAGCTGGACCTAGTGTCATTTCATTAGGACAGCAATACTGTACACTATCAGCAGATATGTTCTATCAGCAGATATGTTCAATCAGCAGATATGTTCTATCAGGAGATATGTTCTATCAGGAGATATGTATCTCAGGAAATGAACAGGAAATTCTCTGTACAACCTAATAGATTTTCGTAACACAGTGCTGAATTTGCAAAAACCATGACATGCTCTAGGGACGGCTCTCAGTTTCTTGGAATCCCTTTATTCAAGGAAATAACCAGATCCCAAATGTTTATTGTCCTTTCCCACTGATCAGAAATGCTATTGTATTGAATAGTGCTTATAGAGCCCAGATATACAAATATAGTGTCTATATAGCCCAGAGACAAATATAGTGTCTATATAGCCCAGAGACAAATATATATATAGCCCAGAGACAAATATAGTGTCTATATAGCCCAGAGACAAATATAGTGTCTATATAGCCCAGAGACAAATATAGTGTCTATATAGCCCAGAGACAAATATAGTGTCTATATAGTCCAGAGAGACAAATATATATATAGCCCAGAGACAAATATAGTGTCTATATAGCCCAGAGACAAATATAGTGTCTATATAGCCCAGAGACAAATATAGTGTCTATATAGCCCAGAGACAAATATAGTGTCTATATAGCCCAGAGACAAATATAGTGTCTATATAGCCCAGAGAGACAAATATATATATAGCCCAGAGACAAATATAGTGTCTATATAGCCCAGAGACAAATATAGTGTCTATATAGCCCAGATAGACAAATATAGTGTCTATATAGCCCAGAGAGACAAATATAGTGTCTATATAGCCCAGAGAGACAAATATCGTGTCTATATAGACCAGAGACATATATAGTGTCTATATAACCCAGAGACAAATATAGTGTCTATATAGCCCAGAGAGACAAATATAGTGTCTATATAGCCCAGAGACAAATATAGTGTCTATATAACCCAGAGAGACAAATATAGTGTCTATATAGCCCAGAGACAAATATAGTGTCTATATAGCCCAGAGACAAATATAGTGTCTATATAGCCCAGAGAGACAAATATAGTGTCTATATAGCCCAGAGAGACAAATATAGTGTCTATATAGCCCAGAGACAAATATAGTGTCTATATAGCCCAGAGAGACAAATATAGTGTCTATATAGCCCAGAGACAAATTTAGTGTCTATATAGCCCAGAGACAAATATAGTGTCTATATAGCCCAGAGAGACAAATATAGTGTCTATATAGCCCAGAGAGACAAATATAGTGTCTATATAGCCCAGAGAGACAAATATAGTGTCTATATAGCCCAGAGAGACAAATATAGTGTCTATATAGCCCAGAGAGACAAATATAGTGTCTATATAACCCAGAGACATATATAGTGTCTATATAACCCAGAGACAAATATAGTGTCTATATAGCCCAGAGAGACAAATATAGTGTCTATATAGCCCAGAGACAAATATAGTGTCTATATAGCCCAGAGAGACAAATATAGTGTCTATATAGCCCAGAGAGACAAATATAGTGTCTATATAGCCCAGAGAGACAAATATAGTGTCTATATAGCCCAGAGAGACAAATATAGTGTCTATATAACCCAGAGACATATATAGTGTCTATATAACCCAGAGACAAATATAGTGTCTATATAGCCCAGAGAGACAAATATGGTGTCTATATAGCCCAGAGACAAATATAGTGTCTATATAGCCCAGAGACAAATATAGTGTCTATATAGCCCAGAGAGACAAATATAGTGTCTATATAGCCCAGAGAGACAAATATAGTGTCTATATAGCCCAGAGACAAATATAGTGTCTATATAGCCCAGAGAGACAAATATAGTGTCTATATAGCCCAGAGACAAATTTAGTGTCTATATAGCCCAGAGACAAATATAGTGTCTATTTAGCCCAGAGACAAATATAGTGTCTATATAGCCCAGAGAGACAAATATAGTGTCTATATAGACCAGAGACATATATAGTGTCTATATAACCCAGAGACAAATATAGTGTCTATATAGCCCAGAGACAAATATAATGTCTATATAGCCCAGAGACAAATATAGTGTCTATATAGCCCAGAGACATATATAGTGTCTATATAGCCCAGAGAGACAAATATAGTGTCTATATAGCCCAGAGAGACAAATATAGTGTCTATATAGCCCAGAGAGACAAATATAGTGTCTATATAGCCCAGAGACATAGATAGTGTCTATATAGTCCAGAGACAAATATAGTGTCTATATAGCCCAGAGACAAATATAGTGTCTATATAGCCCAGAGAGACAAATATAGTGTCTATATAGCCCAGAGACAAATATAGTGTCTATATAGCCCAGAGACAAATATTGTGTCTATATAGCCCAGAGACAAATATAGTGTCTATATAGCCCAGAGACAAATATAGTGTCTATATAGTCCAGAGACAAATATAGTGTCTATATAGCCCAGAGACAAATATAGTGTCTATATAGCCCAGAGACAAATATAGTGTCTATATAGCCCAGAGACAAATATAGTGTCTATATAGCCCAGAGAGACAAATATAGTGTCTATATAGCCCAGAGAGACAAATATAGTGTCTATATAGCCCAGAGACAAATATAGTGTCTATATAGCCCAGAGACAAATATAGTGTCTATATAGCCGAGAGACAAATATAGTGTCTATATAGCCCAGAGAGACAAATATAGTGTCTATATAGCCCAGAGAGACAAATATAGTGTCTATATTGCCCAGAGAGACAAATATAGTGTCTATATAGCCCAGAGAGACAAATATAGTGTCTATATAGCCCAGAGACAAATATAGTGTCTATATAGCCCAGAGACAAAAATAGTGTCTATATAACCGAGAGACATATATAGTGTGGTGCTGTGTTCTACAATGTTGGGCTGTGTTGTGCTGTGTTCTACAATGTTGGGCTGTGTGGTGCTGTGTTCTACAATGTTGGGCTGTGTGGTGCTGTGTTCTACAATGTTGGGCTGTGTGGTTCTGTGTTCTACAATGTTGGGCTGTGTGGTGCTGTGTTCTACAATGTTGGGCTGTGTGGTGCTGTGTTCTACAATGTTGGGCTGTGTGGTTCTGTGTTCTACAATGTTGGGCTGTGTGGTGCTGTGTTCTACAATGTTGGGCTGTGTGGTGCTGTGTTCTACAATGTTGGGCTGTGTTGTGCTGTGTTGTTCAATGTTGGGCTGTGTGGTGCTGTGTTCTACAATGTTGGGCTGTGTGGTGCTGTGTTCTACAATGTTGGGCTGTGTTGTGCTGTGTTCTACAATGTTGGGCTGTGTTGTGCTGTGTTCTACAATGTTGGGCTGTGTGGTGCTGTGTTCTACAATGTTGGGCTGTGTGGTGCTGTGTTCTACAATGTTGGGCTGTGTTGTGCTGTGTTCTACAATGTTGGGCTGTGTGGTTCTGTGTTCTACAATGTTGGGCTGTGTGGTGCTCTGTTCTTCAATGTTGGGCTGTGTGGTGCTCTGTTCTTCAATGTTGGGCTGTGTTGTGCTGTGTTCTACAATGTTGGGCTGTGTTGTGCTATGTTCTACAATGTTGGGCTGTGTTGTGCTGTGTTGTTCAATGTTGGGCTGTGTGGTGCTGTGTTCTTCAATGTTGGGCTGTGTGGTGCTGTGTTCTACAATGTTGGGCTGTGTGGTGTGCATGTTTGTGCCATAATGAGAGGTTCTGATCTGCGTCATTCTGTCATGGCTAACATACTCATGTGCTGTTGTCTTTCCGTCCAGCTAATGAATTGGACCGAGATGCTGAGATCCCTTCCAATGTCCTCACGCATGTGGAGCACCTACGTGGAACCCCAGTGACACCGGTAAACCCAGCAAACCCTGCGTCACCCGTAACGCCAGCTGTGCCCGGGCAACCTTCACAAGCAGGGCAACCTGGTGGTCCGAACGGGCAGGACCAGAACGGGGCGGGCTCTCGACCAGAGACCAATGGGACTTTCCAGGGGATGTCAGGGGGGATGCCAGGTAACCAGATACCAGGGAGACAGTTTAGCATCTCAGGCCTGAGCTCACGCTCGGCACGCTCGGCACGCTCGGCACGCTCAGCACGCTCGGCACGCTCGGCACACTCTGTCAGCACGTCGGTGGACCGTGGCATCTCACCATACGCCTACACAGGACCGCTGCACTTCCTGTGTGCCAGCGATGCCCGAGCCGAGGTTTTTGTGGACAGCTTTCTGTTCTGGATGGACACGGTGGAGATGGTGAGGGTGGCTGGGCACCCAGCGGTCTATTACTCGGGCTGGGTGTTCCCTATTTACATCTTCAGCTACCTGTCGTGCCTGCGGCTGGTGGTCATGCCCCACAGTCCCCTGCTGTCTTCACTAGGCGTGGCCCTGCAGGATCTGCCCTTCCTGTTCGTGCGTATCGGCCTCATCGCATTCTTCGGCTTTGTTACGCCCCTCCTCTACCTGATGAAGAACTTGCTTGTCTGCCTGGCCTTCATCTACTTCAACTTTATGACCAAGCTGAGGGTCTTCAACACCGAGAGGATGTTCTGACCTGAGCTGCCAGCCAAGGATGAGAAACTAGAACCCACTGGGCAAAAACTGGACTAGAACCCACTGGGCAAAAACTGGACTAGAACCCACTGGGCAAAAACTGGACTAGAACCCACTGGGCAAAAACTGGACTAGAACCCGCTGGGCAAAAACTGGACTAGAACCCGCTGGGCAAAAACTGGACTAGAACCCACTGGGCAAAAACTGGACTAGAACCCACTGGGCAAAAACTGGTTTCCACGTAATTTCAATCCCCCACCAAAAATGTGATGACGTTGAATCAATGTGGAAAACTGATTGAATTTGCAAAAAGTCATCAATGTAAGGGAATTCATTTTTTCTAAATCCAATGTCATGGTGACATTTTTTGTTGATTTAACATTGAATTCACATTAGTTGACAACTCAACCAGATGTAAATCAAACTAGACGTCTGTAGTGGGAATGGACTTTATAACAGAGACACCAAACCAAAAGAAACAACAACAGGCCTGAGCTCAGGCTCGGCACACAGCGATGAAAAGAATTGGAGAGGATTTCTGTGTTCGGCACAGCAAAGAGAGATTGATACGTTTGATAATAATGATTCTAATTAAAAGAGGGACAGGATGACAATGTGGTGCTTTTTGCAGGCTAAAAGGGAACTCTTTGGCAATGTGTTCCTGTAAAGGGGATGGAGGAGATTCACTGTCAGAGGACTATGTGTTGTCTTAGTGTGATCTTAATTTCCTATTTGTTCAACATAGTTTTTTTACACCCCTTGTCCCCAACCTGAACCATGGCACTTTGAGAATGTAAAGAACCTGTCATGTCACTTCTTACAGATTTGATAACAGAGAATATATGATTTTTTTAATCTATTACCATAAAGTGCAGTGAATTGTGTAAGAATATACATCAATGTTGTTATATACATCCCAGATTTTCTTCCCTTGCTAGGTTATGATCTTATACACACATTTAAAACAAAGCGTGAGTTTGTACAAATGAAACATATTTTTGGGTTAAAATGTATAAAGTAAAATAGAAAATCTGAAAAATAAATCTGTTTTATATGATTTCACGTGAGCATGAACTGTGTATGACTGCATTTACAAGCGTGCGTTAGTGTTAGTGTTTTGCACTGTATGTATAGTACATGATGGTGTATGACTCCCCAGCCTCATTCAGCCTACGATGGTGCAGAATGGCTGGGGTGTCAGGCCTCCATGTTGGGCTCCCCACGAGAAGGTTGACGTTTATTGGGATGAGTCTTGTCTTTGAAGCAGAACTGAGCGATTTCCGCTAGATAGGCCAGCTGCAAAGTAAAAATTGTCTATATTGTAAATATTAATGAAAAATTAAATTGGCTTTCTGGTCTTAATTTAAGGTTAGGGTTAGGCATTAGGGTTAGCAGTGTGGTTAAGGTTAGGGTTAGGCATTAGGGTTAGCAGTGTGGTTAAGGTTAGGGTTAGGCATTAGGGTTAGCAGTGTGGTTAAGGTTAGGGTTAGGCATTAGGGTTAGCAGTGTGGTTAAGGTTAGGGTTAGGCATTAGGGTTAGCAGTGTGGTTAAGGTTAGGGTTAGGCATTAGGGTTAGCAGTGTGGTTAAGGTTAGGGTTAGGCATTAGGGTTAGCAGTGTGGTTAAGGTTAGGGTTAGGCATTAGGGTTAGCAGTGTGGTTAAGGTTAAGGTTAGGTTTAAAGTGATTATGATGTGTGTGCAGTGTGTGAAAATGCAGACCAAACACTTTTTATCCAAACTGTTGATGTGGTCTTCTGTACTACTGGTCTCTTACATGGAATATTGTTAAATCCAGGATGTTCCTCAGTCATCAAAAGGATAACAGTGTACACATTTCATTACCTCTGCCGCATCCTTGGAAAGAGGTGACCACTTGCTCTGTTTAGATCTTACATATTGTCCAACCCATGTGACAGGATACACATCGGCCAGATTAAAGGGGCAACGTCCTTGTCTCTGTGTCACTGTACTTCCATGAAAGACACCTGAACACATCACAGCCAGATCCCCCTCTCCTCTCTGGACGGGACAGCTACTTTACACAACCTTTTCGCCTGGGATAGCAAACTATGCACCAACTATGATGGCACCCAGTCCATCCCTCGCTGTGCTCCTGTGTCTCAGCACTGCTGATATAGGTATGTGGGGCTTTGTTTCTTCCAATATCTTAGGTTTCATGCAATAGTAAACCAGACTGTATAGCCACATTTACTGGTACTTCAGTAAATGTGGCTTTGCTGGCAGATACTGCTAGAGATATATACTCTGTATATAGATTCTCTATTGTGTTATTGACTGTACGTTTGTTTATTCTCATGTGTAACTCTGTGTTGTTTTTTTGTCGCACTGCTTTGCTTTGTCTTGGCCAGGTCACAGTTGTAAATGAGAACTTGTTCTCAACTGGCCTACCTGGTTAAATAAAGGTGAAATAAAAAAAATAAACAAAATAAAAAATATTGATGGAATCTACTCCAGGAGTAATAAGGGAACCGTTTGACAAGCTAGACAACCTTTGGAACATCTTAAAGTGTTTTAGACTCCTTTGGATACCAAAATGGACGTGTCCTAAAAGCATGTATTTAAATTGTAGTTACATGGGTAAGTAGTACTATGTCCTGTAATTACAATGTAGGTAAACATTGTTACATATTATCTAAGTTGTAAGATTGTGAATTATTTTAAATAATTTGCATGTTGAAAGATGTAACAGTCAGTACTATATAAATTGTTAATCTACACTGATTTTATTATGCAACTTAATGTACAGTGGACCCTAAAATGTTGGAGCCCTAACCCTGACCCCTTGTAGTTGGGTGATAACAAAATATTTCTAATTACAATTAGACACAGTGGTCGTGTCCAAATACCCATTCTAAATAGTAGGCCGTTTAAGTATGAGGAAAAAATTAATGTTTTATAGTATGTAACATGTCTAAGTTCTTCTACACACTACTTTAAATGCCTGATGTCATAATCATTTTGACATTGACAGCAGCTGATAATCACATATAGGGATGTGCGACCGAAATTAACCAATAACGCAGAGGTTCCCTAACTAGAGTACGCGACCCCATGTGGAGTCGCCTGATATGAAAAAGGGGTCGCAGGAGAATTTTTAAAATCCCCCAAAATTATAATAGAAAAAAAGAGAATATAATATTGTCTTTGTATCTCAAAACCTTAATCTATATGAAAATGATTCAAATCTAAAAGATGAGATTCCATCAGAGAGCGCCCCCAGAAAAGGCCGCACTTCACCGTTGCCCCTAGAATCATTCCCATGGTGAATGGCTAGGCCTGCTACACTATAAAACCACTCACTATTGCAGATACTTTGATATTACCAGGCGCAATTGATATGGTGAGGAGGCAGAGGCACAGAAACTCTGCCTCCCCATCAATTCCTTTGTCAGATAACACTGGTAAACAAAGAATTTATGTTATTGCTAGCAATCAAGCAAAACTCTGACTGAACGACTCAATCTCCCCAACTTATGCTCTCCAAATGGACGTTAGCTGTGAGGGCCGAGATGCCCATGCATTGACTTTTGTTCGCTATACATGTCTGGGGATACTATTCACGAGGACATATTGTTCTGTCTCACGGATTCCCATCCATCACGGGACGGTGGGAAGGCCTCTGCACTCTAGTTATGAATGTGTGTCCCTCTGCCATATAAACGCATTGTATGATACACTGAGACCAACTAGTGACAAAAGAGCTGAGCACAGAACTCAGAGATATAGTGCAGCAGGTAAATACACCACATCAAACCACATCCACTGATATGGGATCAGAGCATGACAATGTTCTATTCACACCGAGGCTTTTCGTATTGAGAGAGGAACTGTTTTCATTTTTTTTTTTAACTGACTTGGTTGACTTTCTGTGTGATGAAAAGAACATGTTTCTGCTTGTTTATGTAACAGACACATTTGGGAAATGGAATGAACCGAACACAAGCATGCATTCTACATTCTACAAATACTGTATTCAGAGAAAATTATGAATATTGGAGAAAACCAACCATGCCCCTTCCCTCTGCTGGGCATGTTTCTAACAGAACACAGCATCAGTACGTTTCCACACTAGTGATGACTGCTCACCTCCAATGCTTGGAAGAGAACTTTGGAACCTACTGTACTTCCCAATCCATTTGACTGTGATCCTGGCTCAGTTGGCATGCCGGTAAGTGAAATGTACACCTTATCAAGCTGTCATTTGACCGAATACTGCAGACAAAGCATTCATGGGTCAATACGGAGGCATTCATGGGTCAATATCGAGGCATTTATGGGTCAATTCGGAGGCATTCATGGGTCAATACGGAGGCATTCATGGGTCAATACGGAGACATTCATGGGTCAATACGGAGGCATTCATGGGTCAATACGGAGACATTCATGGGTCAATACGGAGGCATTCATGGGTCAATACGGAGACATTCATGGGTCAATACGGAGGCATTCATGGGTCAATACGGAGGCATTCATGGGTCAATACGGAGACATTCATGGGTCAATACGGAGGCATTCATGGGTCAATACGGAGGCATTCACGGGTCAATACGGAGGCATTCATGGGTCAATACGGAGGCATTCATGGGTCAATACGGAGGCATTCATGGGTCAATACGGAGGCATTCATGGGTCAATACGGAGGCATTCATGGGTCAATACGGAGGCATTCATGGGTCAATACGGAGGCATTCATGGGTCAATACGGAGACATTCATGGGTCAATACTGACTTAAAGGGAATACCTTGCCGTCGCCCTCTGAGCATTAAAACTCACTTTGCCAGCTCATATCTGTGTAAAACTAGATTCAGTGCTCTCTTCTGCATTAAAACCAAATATCCATCCAGGTTGGATGTGACAGCAGAGAGGAGGTGTTCACTGTCGACCACGACCCCTGACTTTGAGAAGCTGAAACGCAACATGCATCAAGCACACCCATCTCATTAGTATTGGTGAGATAAGATACATTACGTCAGACTCATTTGCAAATGACTGTCATAGCCTCACATTACAAGTATGTGACGGTGAGTTGAAAAGACAATCAGAAATACTGTTATAACGTTTTTCAATTGACTGCCATAGCCCCAAATATGAAAGTAAACTGGGCTGTTAATTACATCTTTTTTTCACATGGTTGGGGTCGCGAGAATTTTCAGATATCAAAATTGTGTCAGGGCCCAAAAAGTTTGGGAACCCCTGTTTTGAAGTAAATACTAAACCATCTTTTGATTTCTGAACGTCGGCACAGGGGACTCGGGATGTGGCTGTGTTATTGATGTCATGTTAATATTGAATATAAGGATTGGTTTAGTTTTGTAGGCTAGGTAACCTATTTAATTATTTCATTTATGGATCAGTGCTTTAGTTTTTTAAGTTTCTGTACAGCGGTTCTGAATTTGCAATGCATCAATGTCCAAGTTTTTCTGTGCAATAGCCTTTGATTTGAACATTTGAAAAATGTTGGTGTTTGTACTAAGCTATTTGATTTAATGTAATGTTACAGCACTTTGGATTCACTAATAAATATATTGAAACGGAACCACATTTTTTTTCTTCAGTCCTTTGTAATAGGATAGATGGGCTGTATGGGCCATGGCACAGGTTGATTGTGATTTATGCTTATAACCAGCATGAGTAGGCCTATAACCAGCCTGAGTAGGCCTATAACCAGCCTGAGTAGGCCTATAACCAGCCTGAGTAGGCCTATAACCAGCCTGAGTAGGCCTATAACCAGCCTGAGTAGGCCTATAACCAGCCTGAGTAGGCCTATAACCAGCCTGAGTAGGCCTATAACCAGCCTGAGTAGGCCTATAACCAGCCTGAGTAGGCCTATAACTCCATTCCTATTCTATTCCGAGTTCAGGGAAATTAATCAAATTAGAAATGAGCTATTATCAGGCTGGTTAATGCATGCATGTCTGCTGAATTTGGAAAAATCAACCTGCCCCACCTACTCAGCCAGTCAGGAGCCGCTACTGCATTGTGGCTGTGGTATATTGCATACTTTTTACTAAACGGTACATGCTAAATAGTATGCGACAATGAGGACATAGTATGCAGTTTAAGTATGTAGTATGCTAGTATGGGTATTCGGACACGGGCCATTGTCTCGGTTACAGTTCAATAGTTTTGAGACCTTGTATAGATCCTTTCCCCTGTGCTGCAGACAGCAGCTCCTTCCTGATCTACAACTAGGACCACAACAAGTGTGTGGTGGCGGTCAACGCCAGGCAGGTCACGGTGGCCACCTATAACCCCATCTCCCAGAACCAGCAGTTCACTGGGCCTCGCAGTCTCGTCTTCTCAGCATCTCCCTAAAGCTCTGTTATGAGAAGAGTGAGATCCAGCACTGGCAGTTTAAGAACGAGACACTGTTCGGCCTGAAAGACAAAGCGCTGCACTTGAACTAGAGCGAACGCAATGAAAAGAACCAGATCTACCAGGGAGCTGGGGTTGGAGCCCTAACCCTAACCCTCTGCTCCAAGAACAGGATGATCTACCAGGGAGCTGGGGTTGGAGCCCTAACCCTAACCCTCTGCTCCAAGAACAGGATGATCTACCAGGGAGCTGGGGTTGGAGCCCTAACCCTAACCCTCTGCTCCAAGAACAGGATGATCTACCAGGGAGCTGGGGTTGGAGCCCTAACCCTAACCCTCTGCTCCAAGAACAGGATGATCTACCAGGGAGCTGGGGTTGGAGCCCTAACCCTAACCCTCTGCTCCAAGAACAGGATGATCTACCAGGGAGCTGGGGTTGGAGCCCTAACCCTAACCCTCTGCTCCAAGAACAGGATGATCTACCAGGGAGCTGGGGTTGGAGCCCTAACCCTAACCCTCTGCTCCAAGAACAGGATGATCTACCAGGGAGCTGGGGTTGGAGCCCTAACCCTAACCATCTGCTCCAAGAGCACACACTCACCTTTACTGAAGTAGAAGTCATAACTGTTATCATATATTGTCTTAAAGACAGGGAATATACAGGTAACTGCCAAAATAAATCAAACCCAAACATAGTGTATTAATTGGCCGTTGCATCACCAGTATAGATTCTACAAGAGTCTGGAACTCTGTTGAAGGGATGCAACACCATTCTTCCATGAGAAATTCCACCATTTTATGTTTTGTTGATGGTGGTGAAAAATGCTGTCTCAGGCGCTGCTCAAGAATCTCCCATAAGTGTTAAATTGGTTTGAGATCTGGTGACTGACACACACACACACACACACACACACTCTTCAAACCCCCTATATGCTCCTTTGTGACCCCTCTTTCAAAGTCACACATCTCTTCTTCTAGCCTTGGTAGCCAAAATAATGACCCTAAGCATGATGGGATGTTAATGGCTTAGTTAACTCCTGTGTGGAAGCACCTGCTTTCAATATACTGTGTAGCCCTCATTTACTGAAGTCTTTCCTTTATTTTGCCAGTTACAGTACCTACATGTCCAGCCTGTTGTTAACTAACTTTTTCCCCCTTCTACAGAGGTGTTCACACTAGGGGGGAATGCCTTTGGAAGCACCTTCCCTTTAAGTTTGAGGAGAAGTGGTTCGCTGAGTGCACTCTGGAGGGGCGCTCAGATGGACAGCTCTGGTGCGCCACAAAGACGGATTACAATAAAGACAAAAAGTGGGGCTTCTTTCCCTCGAAATGTGAGTCAAGCCTTCACATTTCCTGCCATGTTTGACTTACTGCCATTTTCCAGCGATCAGGAAAAACAGTTCTTCTGAGGGTCAGTAGGTGACACCTGTAGAAAATCAGGATCCTTATGTATCAAGCATCTCAGAATAGGAGCCTTTTAGATCATAATGAATGAGATTACATTGACAGGAAGGTACCTGCCTGATCCTAGGTCAGCAGTCCTACTCTGGGATGCTTTATGTACACAGGCCCAGTTCCTAAAACAAAAAGGTCAAATCAATTTGACTCATGGGAGTACACACATCCCCAACACTAGTGGCCTACTCTATCCTAGAATGTGATGATTCTGTGAATAGAAGGGAAATGACCAGGGTTTAAGATGAGTTTACCAGTCTGAAACACCTGCATCAACAGAAAATTAAGCACTTTGCGGACGGCATCCAATTCAAACAATGCCGTAAAACCCCCTGCCATGCCTGTGATAGGGACAGATTCCTACCCTCATTAAAACAGAGGCTACACAGGAAATTCTTTGATTTTCCTGTTTTTCTGTGACCTCACTGGAGGTCACGATTGGCTGGGTCAGCGCTGCCGAGGTCTTGTCTCTGACCTCGTTCATCTAGTTGTGGAAGCAACTCTGTTTCTTTTTTCCCTTCCAGCCTGACTGGAGCACGAACCTATCATTCCAGGAAGCCCCCTTTCACTATAGCTTCCGGTGAACTGCCACCATAGTCACAGATATGTGGGGTAGCTCTAAGTGGTACAGATTTACAGAACATTATTTGATTCAGTTCTTGGACTGTTATTACTTTCTTTTTTCCGTCTCAAGTATGTCCTAATGTTTCCGTGTCCCTCTCAGCGTCCTCAGGTTGGGACAGTGACCCAGTGACAGGTGCTCTGTACCAGAGGAACACCCAGTCTGTGCTGACCTGGCACCAGGCAAGGAAGAGCTGCCAGCAGCAAGGAGCCGACCTGCTCAGTATCGTAGAGCTCCACGAGCAGACCTACGTCAGGTATGTACAGGCAGACCTACATCAGGTATGTAGAGGTAGACCTACGTCAAGTATGTACAGGCAGACCTACGTCAGGTATGTACAGGCAGACCTACATCAGGTATGTACTGGCAGACCTACGTCAGGTATGTACAGGCAGATTTACATCATGTATGTACAGGCAGACCTACGTCAGGTATGTACAGGCAGACCTACATCAGGTATGTACAGGCAGATCTACATCATGTATGTACAGGAAGATCTACGTCAGGTATGTACAGGCAGACCTACATCAGGTATGTACAGGCAGATCTACATCAGGTATGTACAGGCAGACCTACGTCAAGTATGTACAGGCAGACCTATGTCAGGTATGTACAGGCAGACCTACATCAGGTATGTACCAGGCTGTGATGCAACCAGTCAGGATGCTCTCTATGTTGCAGCTGTAGAACCTTTTGAGAATCTGAGGACCCATGACAAATCTTTTCAGTCTCCTGAGGGGGAATAGGCTTTGTCGTGCCATCTTCACGACTGTCTTGGTGTATTTGGACCATTCTAGTTTGTTGGTGACGTGGACACCAAGGAACTTGAAGCTCTCAACCTGCTCCATTACAGTCCCGTCGATGAGAATGGGGGCGTGCTCGGTCCTCTTTTTCCTGTAGTCCACAATCAGCTCCTTTGTCTTGATCACGTTGATGGAGAGGTTGTTATCCTGGCACCACATGGCCAGGTCTCAGACCTCCTCCTTATAGGCTGTCTCATCATTGTCGGTGATCAGGCCCACCACTGTTGTGTCATCAGCAAATGTAATGATGGTGTTGTAGTCGTGCCTGGCTATGCAGTCATGAGTAAACAGGGAGTACAGGAGGGGACTGAGCATGCACCCCTGAGGGCCCCCCAAGTTGAGGATCAGCGTGGCAGATGTGTTGTGACCTACCCTTACCACCTGGGAGCAGCTCATCAGGAAGTCCAGGATCCAGTTGCAGAGGGATGTGTTGAATCCCAGGATCCTTAGCTTAGTGACGAGCTTTGAGGGCACTATGGGGTTGAACGCTGAGCTGTAGTCAATGAACAGCATTCTCACGTAGGTGTTCCTTTTGTCCAGGTGGGAAAGGACAGTGTGGAGTGCAGTAGAGATGTGCTATGAGTCTGTAGTCATTTAGGCAGGTTACCTTAGTGTTCTTGGGCACAGGGACTATGGTGGTCTGCTTGAAACATGTTGGTATTACAGGCTCAATCAGAGACCTGTTGAAAATGTCTGGTAGGCTTGTGTCACTGGGCAGCTCGCGGCTGTGCTTCCCTTTGTAGTCTGTAATAGTTTGCAGGCCGTGCCACATCTGACGAGCGTCGGAGCCGGTGTAGTACGATTCAATCATAGTCCTGTATTGGCGCTTTGCCTGTTTAATGGTTTGATGGTTTGATGGTTTGAGGGCGTAGCGGGATTTCTCCGGGTTAAGAGTCCCGCTCCTTGAAGGCGGCAGCTCTACCATTTAGCTCAGTGCGGATGTTGTCTGTAATCCATGGTTTGGTCCAGACAGACAGACAGACAGACAGACAGACAGACAGACAGACAGACAGACAGACAGACAGACAGACAGACCGACAGACAGACAGACAGACAGACAGACAGACAGACAGACAGACAGACAGACAGACAGACAGATCGATAGACAAAATACACAAAAGTACACAGAAGACATATACACGATACATGATACATAGTGCGGCAGTATGAAAAAGTATAAAAATACACAAAGTCTGGAGTGCAAAATGATCTAAAAACGCATTGCATAGTATGAGTGAATGACTGAATATGTACACTGCACATTGTTGTAGTGTTAGGTGAAAAAATTATACAATTATTGCACGTTGATATAAATAAAAAATATATTTGCATAGTTAACTATACAGGTCAATGGCAGAGAAAGTTACTTAAATAGCTAAATGCGCGTATGATATAAGTGAGGGTAATAATAGTTTAATGAATATACAGTCTGGTTAAATGCACAGGTACATTTATATTTGCATGGTTACATTAACTGTACAGGTAAATGACAGGAAGAGATACTTAACTAGCTAAATGTGTGTATGTTATAATTTAGTAATAATAATAATTCCCTCAAAATACAGTCCTTAGAACAGGGTTTAATTACAGATAAATGCACGTATTGCACATTCGATATACTAAATGCAATGAAAAAAAAAGATACTACTGACAGGATACTAACATGCATTCCTGAGTGAATGACTACGTAATTTCAGTACAATAATTAATTACAATATTGCACGTGATATGATATAACAACTGTACATGATTATGTACTGAAATAGAAACGCAACATGCAACAATTTCGATTTGTGACTCTCACTTGGATTCGGTCTTAAGTAGCAAAATTTGAATTAAGTTTCTTACATTGGATAAAAGTAGAGACTCAGAGCTAAAAAATGGTACATCATACACTGCATTTTTGAGGAACAATGAGAAAGTAATTCTGCTTTGAAAGTTGATAAACTCACTTCTGAGAAAATTGCATTTTAATGTTTTGGTATCTAGTGAAGAGCTCTTCTTTGTCTCCACCCATTCAGCATCATTCACACCCTCTTAAGCTTTAGCCCCACCCATCTCATTTGACGCTCTGGCCGATGTTTACCTCTGGATAACATGAAAATAGCCTAACCAGCTCTGCTAGCAACAATTTCACTACGCTTTTTTCCCGACGTTTACTGACACCGGCCATATTCAATGATTGTTGTACACTTTAGCTTAAGACATGTAGCTAGCTAGCTAGGAAAACAATGAACCTAGCTAGGTAAACAATGAACCTAGCTAGGTAAACAGTGAACCTAGCTAGGTAAACAATGAACCTAGCTAGGTAAACAGTGAACCTAGCTAGGTAAACAATGAACCTAGCTAGGTAAACAGTGAACCTAGCTAGGTAAACAATGAACCTAGCTAGGTAAACAGTGAACCTAGCTAGGTAAACAGTGAACCTAGCTAGGTAAACAATGAACCTAGCTAGGTAAACAGTGAACCTAGCTAGGTAAACAGTGAACCTAGCTAGGTAAACAATGAACCTAGCTAGGTAAACAGTGAACCTAGCTAGGTAAACAATGAACCTAGCTAGGTAAACAGTGAACCTAGCTAGGTAAACAGTGAACCTAGCTAGGTAAACAGTGAACCTAGCTAGGTAAACAGTGAACCTAGCTAGGAAAACAATGAACCTAGCTAGGTAAACAGTGAACCTAGCTAGGTAAACAGTGAACCTAGCTAGGTAAACAGTGAACCTAGCTAGGTAAACAATGAACCTAGCTAGGTAAACAGTGAACCTAGCTAGGTAAACAATGAACCTAGCTAGGTAAACAATGAACCTAGCTAGGTAAACAGTGAACCTAGCTAGGTAAACAATGAACCTAGCTAGGTAAACAATGAACCTAGCTAGGTAAACAGTGAACCTAGCTAGGTAAACAATGAACCTAGCTAGGTAAACAGTGAACCTAGCTAGGTAAACAGTGAACCTAGCTAGGTAAACAATGAACCTAGCTAGGTAAACAGTGAACCTAGCTAGGTAAACAATGAACCTAGCTAGGTAAACAGTGAACCTAGCTAGGTAAACAGTGAACCTAGCTAGGTAAACAATGAACCTAGCTAGGTAAACAGTGAACCTAGCTAGGAAAACAATGAACCTAGCTAGGTAAACAGTGAACCTAGCTAGGTAAACAGTGAACCTAGCTAGGTAAACAGTGAACCTAGCTAGGTAAACAATGAACCTAGCTAGGTAAACAGTGAACCTAGCTAGGTAAACAATGAACCTAGCTAGGTAAACAATGAACCTAGCTAGGTAAACAGTGAACCTAGCTAGGTAAACAATGAACCTAGCTAGGTAAACAATGAACCTAGCTAGGTAAACAGTGAACCTAGCTAGGTAAACAATGAACCTAGCTAGGTAAACAGTGAACCTAGCTAGGTAAACAATGAACCTAGCTAGGTAAACAGTGAACCTAGCTAGGTAAACAGTGAACCTAGCTAGGTAAACAATGAACCTAGCTAGGTAAACAACATGCAAGACCACACATGTCACGTTAGCTAAAGAGTCAGTTAAACAATTAAACAATGAACCATAACATGTATTACAGTGACTGTCTATAAAATAAATTACAGTAATTTATTGGCCAATTGCTGCTAGTAAATTACTCTCTAAAATGACGTTGGAGGCGGCTTATGGTAGAGAAATTAACATTAAATTCTCTGGCAACAGCTCTGGTGAACATTCCTGCAGTCAGCATGACAACAGCTCTGGTGGACATTCCTACAGTCAGCATGACAACAGCTCTGGTGGACATTCCTGCAGTCAGCATGACAACAGCTCTGGTGGACATTCCTGCAGTCAGCATGACAACAGCTCTGGTGAACATTCCTGCAGTCAGCATGACAACAGCTCTGGTGGACATTCCTGCAGTCAGCATGACAACAGCTCTGGTGGACATTCCTGCAGTCAGCATGACAACAGCTCTGGTGAACATTCCTGCAGTCAGCATGACAACAGCTCTGGTGGACATTCCTGCAGTCAGCATGACAATTACATCCTCCCTCAAAACGTCAGACATCTGTGGCATTGTGTTCTGTGACTAAACTGCACATTTTAGAGTGGCCTTTTAGTGTAATGATCATGCTGTTTAATCAGCTTCTTGATATGCCACACCTGTCAGGTGGATGGATTATCTTGGCAAAGGAGAAATGCTCACTAACATGTAAACATTTGTGCACAACATTTAAGAGAAATAAGCTTTTTGTGAATATGGACTATTATTTTACTACAAACTCCAGAAGCTGTGATTAGTCATAGAGCTGTTCTTAGACCTGTGCCTTTGCTGGAGATGCGCGACTTTACCTGCTTTCAGAGGCTGTTACCAGTTGGGGAAAAAACTGCTGTTAAATGACATGCAGTCATATTTAACTGTTGTACTTAAGCGGAGGAAACAAGTCGTTTAGAAAAAAGCTTTTTAAGCAAACTGCTCCTCCTCCCCAAGTCTTCCCGGTTGTGGTCTGACTCAAACTTAAGACTGCAAAGCAGAGAGGCTGAGAAAAATAGGAGAGTCACCACTTCTCCGCCAGCAAAGTCTCTTTCACTCAACTCTTTCCATTAATTTGAACGTTACGTCGTGTCAAACAAAAATCTGCTCTAAATTTTGAAGAGTGGGAGTCATGCATGACCACCGACCCTTGAAAAAGTGTATTTTCTCGCTCAACGATATACCGAAGGTTAGATGTCAAATGGTCTATAATAACTCGCAAAAGACGCACTCACCTTTGGACAGACACATGGATTCACTCGAAAACCCTGGACTACAAGTATGCACAGTTGTTGTATTTTGCGATTGCTATGCCTATTTTGCATATGTATGGTAATAAATAGCTTAAAATACTTCATTTCCATTTGGCGCCAAATGTAACGGTAACTCCTACCGGAAGCTGGTGGAGTCTGCGTTATGTCATGTGGTATAACCTACGTTTTGTACAATAAGGATGAACGTTTTTCTGTAATATGAAATAGCTACAGTTGTTTCAGAGATGTTACACAGTTATAACTGTAATTTGGTTCAAGTCAACTGAATTGCAACTGCCTGATTATTTTACCTGGTGAACCCCACATGGCCAACTGGTTTATTCCACTAAAAATGCATTTTATGCATCAGTAAATATGTATATTTGTGCATGGCCAGTCCAGTAGGCTACAGTAACCTTAGCGGACTAAACTCCACTCCATGGTGAAGGAAGTTTATGATGAGACCAGGCTAAATCGATTCGGTCAATACTGAAAACCAAATGGATTATGAAAGTCCCACCTTGTTCCTATGGTTCTCCTCTGTAGCTGCTTGTCTTTCTTGTTTTGCTGAAACGATACTTTTTCAATAAACGTTAATAAAGTAAAACCACCAACTGTTTGCTTACTGCTTTTGCAGCTCATTAAATCTCAACAAAGAAACAGTCAGTGGTGAAAACAAAGAAATGCACGTTACTACAGAGGACTAGCAGGTACAAGCTTGGCGTTTCATAATGCCATTTATTGTGCTCGCGCAATCAATGTAGTTGGAGATTCCACAAAGCCTGATCTTGGCTCCATGCCGTTGGTGAAGTTCATCAGAAACATCCTTCACCATGGAGTGGTGTTTAGTCCGCTACATTAGCCTAGCGGTTGGCATTGATCCACAGCTAAGCTGAGGTTTGCCTCCCAGCCATGCTTAAGTAAATAGATGGTCTTGACCAGGTCAGTGGTCCAATGACCTGGCTTAATCATATTATATTACAGTACACAGTATAATAGCCTTGGTTTTGATCTACTGAAAGAGCAGATTGTTGGAAGTAGCTTACTGGAAGCTGCACTGTTTCCACTTGACTTCCTCTTTATAAATGTAGTGAATTCAATTCAGAATTTTCAAAGACTGCTACTTATAAAAAGGTAGCAAATATATTCACTATAAATGTCATCCAACATTGTCTAACGTCGCTGCACATTGAGTGCCTACAGCAAAATGGGTATTTTCAAATCAATAGACATACATGCCCGGTTTCTAAACAACCAACAGAATATCTTTCTTTTTATATTCATCCTGTACATTCCTGGGGGAATGTGTGAGAAGAAAAGCAGACTTGGGATGGTTGGGTGTTTTTCAGTTGCTGCTAGCAACACATGAGCACCTCATCCCTGTCATACAGCAATGTATTTTCCCACAACATATTATATCACAATATATCATCTACTGACCCAGTGTTCCAGTGTTTAGCTTTTCAAAATTACAATTTGAAAAGAAACTTCTGTGCCACCAGAATGTTTGCTCATAGCACTCTAATATCACTTAACTCCTAATATTTTTTTATTTATTTTTTTATTTCACCTTTATTTAACCAGGTAGGTCTTTGTTGTCGAGGTTCTATTGTGTTACCTGCTGATAATGGTTGTTTCATGTTCTTTTTCTGTTTTCTCCTTTTACTGAAGTCACATGGTAAAGGAGCACGGAGAAAAGGCAGATTCAGAGGATCAGACGGCAGCACCTCTTCAGATACGACAACCAACAGCTTTGTCCGACAGGTAAGGGGAGCAGTCTATAGGGAAGACACATTCCATTTACAGGGCATTTACCACCTGGGTATCTTGGGAGGTCTATACTTTTCTGGAAAGACAGTGATTTCAATTGTTAGCAGTGAGAATTTGAGTTGAAGTGAGAGTGTGTGGTGTGAGTGATCTGACTGTGACTGTGTTAGAGATAGGCAGTGAGTGTAACCTTAATGGAAAGAATGTGATTATATCTCATGGCATATATGCTTCAATAACTGTCGATCAGATACTTATGACATCATGTCTGTACTGGATGTTTACAGCATATACTGCAATTAGAACATTCTATTTCTTTGGTTAACGGTACATATGGTTTACAGTACATATGGTTTACAGTACATATGGTTTACAGTACATATGGTTTACAGTACATATGGTTTACAGTACATAGCCGGTCTGTTCAGACTGACGTAAGCACAACAAATGCAAAGTCATTTATATAAATCAATGCATGTTGCACTGAAAGCCCCTGCTATAAACATGGCTTGAGTTCAGTGTGTTAACGATCTCTGTGAACTGTAGACGGCTCTTTACTGTTGCAGTCAAAGTGCTTGAGTGTGGCTGCTAACACTGTGGCCTGCTAACACTGTGGCCTGCTAACACTGTGGCCTGCTAACACTGTGGCCTGCTAACACTGTGGCCTGCTAACACTGTGGCCTGCTAGAAGTAGCTCTGTGTATGTGAAGCACTCACGGTGTCTGGTCTTTGTTGAGCAGCAGACCTGCAGGGACAGACTGGGAGAGGCCGGGTTAAGGGTAGGCGTCTAGGAGGAGATAAAGCCCGGCTCCTCCTTAGCGGCCCTGCCACCACAGAGCAGGGTTAGGGTCAGGGTTAGGGTCAGGGTCAGGGTTAGGGTCAGGGTCAGGGTCAGGGTCAGGGTCAGGGTCAGGGTCAGGGTCAGGGTCAGGGGTGAAATCGGAGTGGATCGGACCAATATGGCACAGTGTGGAATTTCCACCTCCTTTCTCTTAGACTCAGAGAAGGTGTTTGAATTGAGGCTACAGGATGTTTGCATTAGCTATTACCTTCTTTATATACAGAGCCTTCAGAAAGTGTTCAGACCCCTTGACTTTTTTCACATTTTGTTACATTACAGCCTTATTCTAAAATGGATTAAATAATCAAAAATCCTCAACAATCTAAACACAATACCCTATAATGACAAAGTGAAAACAGCTTTTAAGAAATTGTTGCAAATTTATTACAAATAAAAAGTATTCAGACCCTTTGCGACTCTAAATTGATCTCAGGTGCATCCTGTTTCCATTGATCATCCTTGAGATGTTTCTACAACTTGATTGGAGTCCACCTGTTATAAATTCAATTGATTGGACATGATTTGGAAAGGCACACACCGGTCTATATAAGGTCCCACAGTTGACAGTGCATGTCAGAGCAAAAACCAAGCCATGAGGTCAAAGGAATTATTCGTAGAGGTCCAGGACAGGATTGTGTCGAGGCACAGATCTGGGGAAGGGTACGAAAACATTTCTGAAGCATTGAAGGTCCCCAAGAACACAGTGGCCTCCATCATTACTAAATGAGCAATCGGGAGAAGGGCCTTGGTCAGGGAGGTGACCAAGAACCCGATGGTCACTCTGACAGAGCTCTAGAATTCCTCTCTGAAGATGGGAGAACCATCCAGAAGGACAATCATCTCTGCAGCACTCCACCAATCAGGCCTATATGGTAGAGTGGCCAGTTGGAAGCCACTCCTCAGTAAAAGGCACATGACAGCCCACTTGGAGTTTGTCAAAAGGCACCTAAAGACTCTCAGACCATGACAAACAAGATTCTCTTGTTTGAGTAAAACCAAGATTGAACTCTTTGGCCTGAATGCCAAGCGTCACGTCTGGAGGAAACCTGGTAGCTGTGGCGAGCATGAGATGGAACCGTTTGTTTTAGTCACAGCACAGCAAATGCCGCTGTATCAGTGTCATCTCTGTATACAATTAATAAATTAGCCTGTATTAGCGGAAACAAATGGAGAATGACATTGTGCTATAAGGACAACAGACACTGAAGACACTTGTTTGGCATTTTACTGCATTGTTAGGAGCTAGTAACATAAGCACATTACCACACCCGCTATAACATCTGCTAAACTGTGTACGCGGACAGTAAACTTTGATTTGATTTGATTTAGATTTTGAAGTGACTCCCTGGCAGAAGGAATAAAACACTGAGGTTCCTGTAGAGTGAAGAGACTGAATAAATGCTGCTGCTTCCCCACAGTGTATAACCAGCACAGCTCTCCCCTGCAGAGGGGATGTGCTCATAAATACAGCCTTTGAGACACCGAAATGGAGAGAATTCCAATCAGTGTGAGAGAGAGGGAAAGAAAGTAAAAGATATGGTGAGAGAGAAAGGGAACAAGAATGAGGGAGAGACGGAGAGAGTAGAGGGAGTGAGATATAAAGAAATAAAGTTGGTGATGGAGGCAGAGGGAGAGAACGTGAGGGTAAAGCTAATGTTATAAGCTGGTAGTGCCGGTGGCCAATTTAGATTCAGTCTGTGTCTCTTCAATGCAGGGAGGAGACAACGGTAAAGATAGGAGAATCACACAGCAACAGACTCCCTCTCCTCTCTATCCTTCTCTCTCCGTCTCCCTCGCTATCCTTCTGTTATGCCCCTCTCCTCTCGGGGGAAGGGTAGGTCGAGCGAGGGGGGTGTTAGAGAGATGAAGGCTTGATCGCAGCAGAGACACAGCAGTGAGTATATTAAGGTCTGGACTTAATCATCTGTTAGGCTGAGTGCACTGGGCAGTGCAATGGAGGAGGGGAGCGATGAAGCCAGCGTTCCACTCAGTGCTCAGACATGACTGAGCCAGAGAATCTGTGACTGCTCTCTGCATCACAGGGAGAAAGACAGAGAGAGAGAGTCCTGCTGCTACCAGACAAACAGACACAACAAGACACACAGTCTCTGTTCTCACCAGCCAGCCCAGCAGCCAGCTCTCTGTCGGAGCCTCTGCCCTGACCACTGCCCTGAACAACTCTCCCTGCCTGAAACTCACTTTCTACAGAAGAGAGAGAGATAGGAAGGTGAGAGAGAGAGAGGAAGAAGAGAGAGAGAGAGAGAGAGAGAGAGAGGAAGAAGACAGAGAGAGGAAGAAGAGAGAGAGCCCTGTTGACTCTTTCTTGTCCACATCCATCTGACTGAACCCAAGGTGGCAGAGACGGGAGAAGTGGTGAAGGCGACGCCCCCCCCACATCAGGACAAACAGCGGTCAATAAAGGACACCGATAGCTCCACCTCCACCGCGTCTGAGTCAGGACCCCTGTCTGCACCGTGTGTCCCCCAGGAGCCTCTACTGGACAGTGTCACAGTACACACACCAAAACCAAGGGAGCCAGCCAGCCAGCCAGCCAGCCAGCCAGCCAGCCAGCAGCCAGCCAGCCAGCCAGCCAGCCAGCCACAGCTGAACAGCAGCAGCACTGCAGAGGATTTGGTTAAAGCTAGATAAAGGAACAACCCCAGGGTGCTGATGAGGATTTAAGGTGTGTAACTGGTAATGCTGTAACAGACCTCTCTGCTGCACTGTGGGACATGGGGGCGGGCTGGAGGGCTAATTCACCGTGGAAACTGTCCTGCCAAGAGTTAGATAGTGCTTGGGTCTGTCCGTGAGGAACTAAGTGCACGTGTGTAGGGGGAGAAGGGGGGCTCTGCGTGGACACAACCTCTGCTCTCTATTGCTACTCCTTCGTTCCCTCTCTCTCTCCCTCCTCCTCTGCCCCTCCTCTCCTGCTCCCCCCTGCGGGCAGAGTGTAAAGCTATGGACCGAGGCTGAGTGGATGCTGCTGCCTGACAGGGTGTCTGTGAGGCGGCTGCCGCCCGATCCTGAACTCCCTGGTTCCCTTCATGCCGTGCTGTGGGCTGGGCCATCGCCGGAGAGCAGAACTTCCATACGTGAGTCTGCTGTCTAATTCTCTCAATTTAGGGCGGAGGTAGAGAGGGGGGAAGAGAGATTAATAAAGTGTCATTTATTTTTCATTGAGAAGACCGGAGGTACCAGTCTTAGTAATGTTGTGCTGTTGTCAACAACAAATACACTGAGGAAACAGTTAATGTAATGATTCTTTCTAGGAATACCTGTAACTCATTCAAAAGTCGTGTGTGCGCATGCGTGTATGTATGTACATGTTTTCAGAGTGTATGTACATGTTTTCAGAGTGTATGTATGTACATGTTTTCCGAGTGTATGTATGTACATGTTTCTGAGTGTATGTATGTACATGTTTTCAGAGTGTATGTATGTATATGTTTTCAGAGTGTATGTATGTACATGTTTCTGAGTGTATGTATGTACATGTTTCTGAGTGTATGTATGTACATGTTTCTGAGTGTATGTATGTACATGTTTTCAGAGTGTATGTATGTACATGTTTCTGAGTGTATGTATGTACATGTTTCTGAGTGTATGTATGTACATGTTTTCCTGAAAGATCAAACACAAACACCCACATCTGTTTATCTGCAAGCTTGTGTGTTTATCTGCTTTGACTGTACCGGATACAGATTTTCTACACCCTGTCTCACTGAGACTGCAGGGTCGTATTCTTAGCGGACGGAGATGGACGGAGAGAGCTGAGGATGTAGTCAGTGGGTGGCACAGTGCGATGTCCGCATGGCTGCAGATACCGGGCAGAATTTTAATGGGCTTCACTCAGTTTATTTAATCTCTCTTCTGTGTGTGTGAGCGTATGGGCTGTAATGCTGTCTAACAGATAGAATGTGTTTAAGAGGGCAGGCTTTTCACAGTGGGACAAACATTGAAGGATTCCTCCTCCCTGGTATTTATGTCTGCCGGGGGGGTGGGGGGGGGCAGTGTCTGATTGTCTTGGTATGAGTGTTCAGGTGGGTGCATGCCCAGTTATAGACAGAAGTAATACAAGTCTCTTGGCTCTGCGCAGTGTTACTCTGATACAGTAGCAACACACGAACACACACCATTTATAACACAAGGACTGCTGTCACCACTAGATGTCCCTATAACCCCTTTCAGATTAGATGTTTTATACACACACACACACACACACACGCACGCACGCACGCACACACACACACACACACACACACACACACACACACACACACACACACACACACACACATTGTACACATGCACTCAGTACCACAGCTTGTATGGTACTATAATCAACCCATAATGCAATAGTGCAGTAGAGTTTCATTGGGTTCACCTTTGTATGAATTATGATCTCAGACAGAGCTTGGTTGTTAATGTGTATAAAATGTTCTTAGAATTGGCCTGTAGTATGTCATTCCATTATGACGCTTTCACTGGTTTAAATCAGAGCCAACCATAGCTAAGTGCTTACAGTAGGCTGCATACATACAATCGTCGTCCCAAATGACACCCTAGTCCCTATTTGGTATAGTTTAGTCACTATGTGGGGAATAGGGTGTTATTTGGGACGAAGCCATAGAGGTTCTACATTAATTTACTACGGACAAATGACCCCAGTCCAATCAGCATACAACACATGCTCCCAGTACAGCTGTTATAGCTGTTATATCATACTCTTAAGTATTTTTGCTGACATAATGGTTGTAAATTATCTACTGCAACGACATCAACTAAATCCTCATGACCACTCTTCCCCAGTGGTCTCTGTTGAAGTCAGTTTGACACACTCTTCCCCAGTGGTCTCTGTTGAAGTCAGTTTGACACACTCTTCCCCAGTGGTCTCTGTTGAAGTCAGTTTGACACACTCTTCCCCAGTGGTCTCTGTTGAAGTCAGTTTGACACACTCATGCTGCTGTGGTCTGGATTAACATTTACAAAAGAGTGGATTTTAATCTGAGTGATGAGTGGATTAGTGCAGGACTACAGGCAGGGTTTAGGTTTACTGGCCCTGTGTAGCTGGAGAGATGACTGTTGTCCTGCTCCCTACTCTGTGTAGCTGGAGAGATGACTGTTGACCTGCTCCCTACTCTGTGTAGCTGGAGAGATGACTGTTGTCCTGCTCCCTACACTGTGTAGCTGGAGAGATGACTGTTGTCCTGCTCGCTACTCTGTGTAGCTGGAGAGATGACTGTTGTCCTGCTCCCTACTCTGTGTAGCTGGAGAGATGACTGTTGTCCTGCTCCCTACTCTGTGTAGCTGGAGAGATGACTGTTGTCCTGCTCCCTACTCTGTGTAGCTGGAGAGATGACTGTTGTCCTGCTCCCTACTCTGTGCAGCTGGAGAGAGGACTGTTGTCCTGCTCCCTACTCTGTGTAGCTGGAGAGATGGCTGTTGTCCTGCTCCCTTCTCTGTGCAGCTGGAGAGATGACTGTTGTCCTGCTCCCTACTCTGTGCAGCTGGAGAGATGGCTGTTGTCCTGCTCCCTACTCTGTGTAGCTGGAGAGATGGCTGTTGACCTGCTCCCTACTCTGTGTAGCTGGAGAGATGGCTGTTGTCCTGCTCCCTACTCTGTGTAGCTGGAGAGATGGCTGTTGTCCTGCTCCCTACTCTGTGTAGCTGGAGAGATGGCTGTTGTCCTGCTCCCTACTCTGTGTAGCTGGAGAGATGGCTGTTGTCCTGCTCCCTACTCTGTGTAGCTGGAGAGATGGCTGTTGTCCTGGTCCCTACTCTGCTGGATGCTCTGAGCAGAGACCAACAACTCTCTCTGTGTGGGAGGCTTTTGAAAATGCAAAAGGCATTTATTGTCGAAGGTTCCTAATATTGCGTTGCACCCCCTTTTGCGGGGCATTGATTCTACAAGGTGTTGAAAGCGTTCCACAGGGATGCTGGCCCATGTGGATTCCAATGCTTCCCACAGTTGTGCCAAGTTGGCTGGATCTCCCTTGGGTGGTGGGCCATTCTTGATACACCTGGGAAACTGTTGAGTGCGAAAACCTCAGCAGCAATGCAGTTCTTGACACACTCAAACTGGTTCGCTGGGCACCTACTACCATACCCTGTTCACCTACTACCATACCCTGTTCAGAGGCACTTACATCTTTTGTCTTGCCCATTCACCCTCTGAATGGCACACATGTAAAATCCATGTCTCAGTTACCTCAAGGCTTAAAGATCCTTCTTTAACCTGACTCCTCCCCTTCATCTACACTGATTGAAGTGGATTTAACAGGTGACATCAATAAGGGATCAAAGCTTTCACCTGGATTCACCTGGTCAGTCTGTCATGGAAAGAGCAATTGTTCGCAAAGTTGTGTACTCTGTGTATATAGCTATTTCCATAATGTAGACTACAGTATATGGTGTGGTAAGAGCACAAGCATGTTCATGTGATTCTGTCTGATTCCTTTCTTTCTATGATACTCCTCTCATGTTTCCAATATGGAGGCCCAAACCACTGTTTACGTCGGAAATGGGGCGGAACACAATTTAGAGCAGAGAGGGAGACCTTGCTGAATGGGACTCGGACAAGCAGCAGTCTAAAGGGCCAGGGCTCTCAGACACTCTGCATGGAAACTGGGATCATTGAAGACAGCAGGCCCAGCCTAACTGTTTGGTTAGCTCTTACTGGTTCCCATTGTGCAACGGGACTGGAGAGTACTGCATGTGTAGCCTGTATAAGAGCTTAGCAGCACAGTCAGCCTAGCAGTAGTCTGGATACCAATCTTTTTAGCAAAAATTCCACTCCTTGCCAAAAATTCCACTCCTTCTGTCATTTGCCAAAGACACTGGCATTTTGTCATTCTCAACGTTCAATATGCAGCCAGATTTACGCCGCAGTTGCTGATTGGTAGTTGGAAACAACATTAATATTTTCCATGACAACGTTATGGAACATTTTAATTTTTTTATTTCACCTTTATTTAACCAGGTAGGTCAGTTGAGAACAAGTTCTCATTTGCAACTGCGACCTGGCCAAGACAAAGCAAAGCAGTGCGACAAAAAACAACACAGAGTTACACATGAGAATAAACAAACGTACAGTCAATAACACAATAGAAAATCTATATACAGAGTGCAAATGTAGTAAGATTAGGAAGGTAAGACAATAAATAGGCCATAGTGGTGAAATAATTACAAATTAGCATTATATATATAACATGGGGTGTGTGCAAAGGTGTCGCAATCTAGAATGATAATTTTAAGAACAACAATAAACTATACTGTTACGACCTGCAGCAGTCATTCCTTTGTGAGAAGGCAGTGTCAACGCAAGATCATGTTAGTGTAAGTGGCTAGAGACTTCCGTAATGAGGGAAAGATAAATAAAGGCATGGAAAATATTACAAGACAAGATTCAATCCAGCTACGTTTGCTTCAGTTTCATCCCATTAATGAGTTGCTTACATTTCAAAAATGTTGTTATGCTCATTTAAGTACTATTTTGGTTCCTGCTACCAGGCTACTGTTAGGGTCCTTTCAGAACGGACATTCCTTTTCCCAACACTGTAAATCTAAATGATTTTCATTCAATTGAGTCTATGACAGAAGCCTAGGGATTTTTATTCAGGCACGAAGATATTTCAACATCATGTCTGGATGATAAAAAGGCTACACTGATCAGTCGTGCTTGGCTGCCAGATGTATAGATGTCCCCATCGGCCTAATATATAAAAGGCTTGGCTGCCAGATGTATAGATGTCCCCATCGGCCTAATATATAAAAGGCTTGGCTGCCAGATGTATAGATGTCCCCATAGACCTAATATATAAAAGGCTTGGCTGCCAGATGTATAGATGTCCCCATCGGCCTAATATATAAAAGGCTTGGCTGCCAGATGTATAGATGTCCCCATCGGCCTAATATATAAAAGGCTTGGCTGCCAGATGTATAGATGTCCCCATACGCCTAATATATAAAAGGCTTGGCTGGCAAATGTATAGATGTCCCCATAGGCCTAATATATAAAAGGCTTGGCTGCCAGATGTATAGATGTCCCCATCGGCCTAATATATAAAAGGCTTGGCTGCCAGATGTATAGATGTCCCCATCGGCCTAATATATAAAAGGCTTGGCTGCCAGATGTATAGATGTCCCCATCGGCCTAATATATAAAAGGCTTGGCTGGCACATTGTGTATCCATGTCAGTGTGTATCCATGTCAGTAAGAATCAAGTAGTTCTTCAGTTAAAACAGTTGTACTAAATGTACAGCCATTTGCTTCACAGTATGTCACTTTGGACATGCGTACATAATAAAGAATGAGTCAAGACGAGCGTCAGAGCATTTAAAAGAATACCTCATTTTTCCCTGAAACTGTAGTTAAGTTTATGAATGCTAACGGTGAGCTAATCTCCCCTGATGAATGTGTGACCTGGAATTCCCAGTTTTCCAGGCTTTGGGATGAGAGCCCAGAGCTGGAACGTTGGGCCAGCGTAGACACTTTGTCTGGAGCTAGGCTTCCTTGGCAGTGGATGTGCGTTCCTCCACTTTTCCAGAGAGTAGTAGGGAAACATCCAGTAAAACGGGACTACTAACGGAATATCTTAGTTTCCCAGTTTTTACAGGCTTTTTCCATCTATCATCTCACCCTCGGACTGGTGGAAACTGAGATATATGTCTGTGGAGGCCTTGTGTGTGTAACATACCTCACTAGTCTGGAAACACTGACGTCAATGACACTGGGCCTTAGCTGGGCTGGAGTGGGTGTGATGTGGACAGATCCTGGATCAGTGGGATCTGCTGTGTAAATGGGTCGTATACATTAGTGGACTAATTCAGATAGGCATCTCCTCATTTTGTCTTGCTTCTGTTTGGTTCCTAATTAATATAACCCTGGAAACAGTGAAGTAATGATGATGGCGAAGTGGCACCACTCTCCTTTGGCTCTGCTTTTACGAGATTGATGCTGAAGATCTTCACTTGTGTAACAGCATACTGGTGGTGTCTGGTCAGGCTCCTAACCAAATATTGCTTCCCTCTCGTTCCTATATCATTATCAACCTCCTTAAATTGATTTTTTTTAGAAGAATATACTCACTTATTTATTGATGTGTACACACTACATTGTCATTTCTGTAAGTTTTGCAGTAGGGTTGTAAAATTCTTGTTATTCCAAGTTATTCCCAAAATGCCCAGGTATTCCAGAAATCCTGATTTTAAGATTCCTGGAATCAGGAAGGAATAAGCATGAAATCTGGAATCCTCCAACCAGGATTCATGGAAATTTTGCAACTTTGCATATATCCCTGGTTCCCAAACTTATTTGTATTTATTTAAGAACTCAGTCCAGCATTAAACTTACACTTGGAAGTTGTGTTAGTAGAATGACAAGGTGCCGTTTCTAAATGAGGTAGTGCATCATCAGTTCCTCTTGTCATGTTAGTCATTGCAGACCTTAGAGAGCTATTTATAACTTATAATGTCCAGATCAACTAGCCCATGTCAGCTAACAGTCTTTTATTTATTTTTTTTAGCCCATAGATATTGTTGTAATTTTTTTGTCACTGACGGATAAGTTTTCCGAAGGGGGACCCTGACGGAAAAAGTTTGGGAAACCCTGACATACATGACATGTTTGTTGGTTGTTAACTTATGGTGCATATGAAGTTATTTTTACCCCCAAATGAATTTCAGTCATGTCTCTGACTACTAACACACGTGAGATTGGCTCAGTGCGATCAGCAGATAGCAGCTGTTTGGAAAAAGAGAATGCAGCCATAGATTTTTTGTAGAGTTTGCACTTTCTGACACATTCTTTTCATTAATCGTAGGCTTTTTACCAGAATTGTAATTAGTGTTGGGGAGTAGTGAACTATATGTAGTTCAACTAATAATTTAAGTACATTTTGCAGTAGTGTCACGACTGGGTGTGTAGATTGACCAACAGTTTGACATAATTATTTAATGATATATATACTTAACAAACTTAAATACACTTCCTCCTCCAAGACGGACAGAGACGAGACAATGGACCACATGACAACTAATATAGGATCCCAATCAGAGACAACGCAGAGCAGCTGCCTCTAATTGGGGACCCAACACAACACCACACAGAACTAGATATACTCGATCTGTCAGGCTCTGACCATGGCTACATAGAGGAGCCAAAGGCTTCTATGGCCAGAGCCTGACAAGTAGCTTGGTGGTAGTTGAACTAAATTCTAATCTTGGTAGTGTTTTCAGTAGTTCATTACTGTTTTTTACCATGTAGTGATGTATCTTACTACTGGATATATATGGGTGAAGTAGGAACACGTTTTCTTTCTTTTCCCGAATCAGACCTGCCTGATTCTGACTGTTTTTGTGTTTAATAGGCAAAATTACATATTCTGTTAACCTTTGACCCCAAAGTGATCTGTCTTGCAATATGTAGTCTATGGAATTTTAGATTTACATATGATTATTTTGCCTATTGGTAGTTTGGATGTAGTGAACTACTTTTCCAAAGTAACTTTAGTTACTATAGTTACTATAGTAAACTTCCAGTGTGAAGTATATTTTCAGAGTAGCTGATGTTTCTTAGCAGTGGGGATATAGAAGCCTCCCTCTCCTCTCCTCTCCTCTCCTCTCCTCTCCTCTCCTCTCCTCTCCTCTCCTCTCCTCTCCTCTCCTCTCCTCTCCTCTCCTCTCCTCTCCTCTCCTCTCCTCTCCATGCACCGGGAGAGGAGAGGCTCATTCATTAATTATTCATGAATTAGTGACAGACGTTAGAAATGTATTAGAGCTACAAAACACGTTATATTAAGGCTACCATTAAACCTGAACCCATACAGTTATTGGATGGGGTTTTAATCGTTTGCTCGTGATTATGTACAGTAGGTCCAGGTCGTTTGGAAGGCATTATGTAAGGTGTGTGTGTGAGAGAGAGTTACTTAAAACCCTACACTATCCAATCTGAATGACCTAACTCAAATCAGCAGTGATAGCTGCAAAACTCAGCCACAATCTTTTCAGTGAATCTGGATTGACATGTTGTTTAATCAGGGAGAGGCAGGAGGTTGAGTGGGAGAAATTGTGAGCATGAAGGAGAAGAGAGGTTTAAAGTGAGATAGGCGGGTGAGATTGAGTTTGAGAGATAGGTGGGTGAGATTGAATTAGAGAGATAGGTGGGTGTGAGATAGGCGGCTGAGATTGAATTAGAGAGATAGGTGGGTGAGATTGAATTAGAGAGATAGGTGGGTGAGATTGAATTAGAGAGATAGGTGGGTGAGATTGAATTAGAGAGATAGGTGGGTGAGATTGAATTAGAGAGATAGGCGGCTGAGATTGAATTAGAGAGATAGGTGGGTGAGATTGAATTAGAGAGATAGGTGGGTGAGATTGAATTAGAGAGATAGGTGGGTGAGATTGAATTAGAGAGATAGGTGGGTGAGATTGAATTAGAGAGATAGGCGGCTGAGATTGAATTAGAGAGATAGGTGGGTGAGATTGAATTAGAGAGATAGGTGGGTGAGATTGAATTAGAGAGATAGGTGGGTGTGAGATAGGCGGGTGAGATTGAATTAGAGAGATAGGCGGCTGAGATTGAATTAGAGAGATAGGTGGGTGTGAGATAGGCGGGTGAGATTGAATTAGAGAGATAGGTGGGTGTGAGACAGGCGGGTGAGATTGAGTTAGGGGGATAGAGGAGGGAGAGCACAACCAATACCCCAGAGAGTTGTGGGAGGAGGGAGGAAGAGAAAGATTGAGGAAGGGGTAGAGAGACTTGTGTTAAGTGGGAGAGAAAAGAGATGTGATCAAGGAGCTTCAGCAACACAAGGTAGGATGAGGATCTACTTGAAAGAGAATAAGAGATTACTTCAGGGAGAGAGAAGAAGAAGATGTTGAGACATAGAATTGTCAGTAGATTTCCAGGTGAGTCACCAGGTGAGGTATCTCATGCCCAGCGGATGCTCTCTTGACTCTCTTACCCTCTCAGAACTCTGGGAGTAGGGTTGCATAATTCCAGTCATTTCCACACAATTCCCAGGTTTTCCAGGAATCCTGGTTTTAGGATTCCAGATGTCCTGGTATATTTCTTTCTGATTCCAGGAATCTTCCAGTCTGGATTTCTGGAAAACATGGGAAATTTGGGAAAGTTACCGGAATTTTGCTACTCTATCTGGGAGTGATGCTGATCTCTGATCTGCCTGTCTGAGGAGAACTCCATAAAACCGTCTCCATTACTAGCAGAATCTGTGTTTTCCTCCTAATTCTTCCATAAACCTACCCGCGGGAGCCACCGGCAAAGACCTAATCAGCGATTGGACGCTTGCTCTGGCACAGCAGGAGGGCGGGTTTTAAATCTGCCGGTCAGGGCATTGCATATTCATAGCCAGTGTGAATACATAATCAGTCCAGGAGGTTACTCAGGACTACAAGAAGAAGAAGAAGAAGAAGAAGAAGAAGAAGAAGAAGAAGAAGAAGAAGAAGAAGAAGAAGAAGAAGAAGAAGAAGAAGAAGTATAACTTTTTGAAGGAATTATCAAAATGTTCTTAGGTCTTGATAATAGCAACAATAGCAACTCTTGGAGAGTCAGGAAGGTGTCGAGCCCTTGTTTTAATCACAACTCTTGGAGAGTCAGGAAGGTGTCGACCCCTTGTTTTCTACCTGCACCATTTTGCGGTGCTAGATTGGATGTGTACGCCACTCCTGACAGATATTGGAGTTGTCTAGAGAGGACGAGGATTTGGATTTGACAGTTTGGAGGGCAGAAGACCGATGTCTGAACTCTACCGTGGCACATTGGCCCTTACCCCCTGCTCTGCTCTCACCTGCCCACCGAACAGGCACCGACTGTGGGTCTGAGAGCTGCTGAGGAGGGGATCCTATCTCCATCCATGCTGCCAGGCTGCTCCTCTTGCCATGGGGGGGGGGGTGGGGGGTGGTTGAGCATGGCATACATACATACATAATTATATAACTACTACATACCCAGGTACCAGTACAGAGTCAATGTGAGGAGGCTATATACAGGAAGTACCAGTACAGAGTCAATGTGAGGAGGCTATATACAGGAAGTACCAGTACAGAGTCAATGTGAGGAGGATATATACAGGAAGTACCAGTACAGAGTCAATGTGAGGAGGCTATATACAGGGGTACAAGTTCAGAGTCAATGTGAGGAGGCTATATACAGGAAGTACCAGTACAGAGTCAATGTGAGGAGGCTATATACAGGAAGATCCAGTTCAGAATCAATGTGAGGAGGCTATATACAGGAAGTACCAGTACAGAGTCAATGTGAGGAGGCTATATACAGGTGGTACCAGAACAGAGTCAATGTCAGGAGGCTATATACAGGAAGTACCAGTACAGAGTCAATGTGAGGAGGCTATATACAGGTGGTACCAGTACAGAGTCAATGTGAGGAGGCTATATACAGGGGTACCAGTACAGAGTCAATGTGAGGAGGCTATATACAGGAAGTACCAGTACAGAGTCAATGTGAGGAGGGTATATACAGGAAGTACCAGTACAGAGCCAATGTGAGGAGGCTATATACAGGAAGTACCAGTACAGAGTCAATGTGAGGAGGCTATATACAGGAAGTACCAGTACAGAGTCAAATTGAGGAGGCTATATACAGGGGTACAAGTTCAGAGTCAATGTGAGGAGACTATATACAGGAAGTACCAGTACAGAGTCAATGTGAGGAGGCTATATACAGGAAGTACCAGTACAGAGTCAATGTGAGGAGGCTATATACAGGGGTACAAGTTCAGAGTCAATGTGAGGAGGCTATATACAGGAAGTACCAGTACAGAGTCAATGTGAGGAGGCTATATACAGGTGGTACCAGTACAGAGTCAATGTGAGAAGGCTATATACAGGTGTACCAGTACAGAGTCAATGTGAGGAGGCTATATACAGGAAGTACCAGTACAGAGTCAATGTGAGAAGGCTATATACAGGTGTACCAGTACAGAGTCAATGTGAGGAGGCTATATACAGGGGTACCAGTACAGAGTCAATGTGAGGAGGATATATACAGGACGTTCCAGTACAGAGTCAATGTGAGGAGGCTATATACAGGAAGTACCAGTACAGAGTCAATGTGAGGAGGCTATATACAGGGGTACCAATACAGAGTCAATGTGAGGAGGCTATATACAGGACGTTCCAGTACAGAGTCAATGTGAGGAGGCTATATACAGGAAGTACCAGTACAGAGTCAATGTGAGGAGGATATATACAGGACGTTCCAGTACAGAGTCAATGTGAGGAGGCTATATACAGGAAGTACCAGTACAGAGTCAATGTGAGGAGGCTATATACAGGAAGTACCAGTACAGAGCCAATGTGAGGAGGCTATATACAGGAAGTACCAGTACAGAGTCAATGTGAGGAGGCTAAATACAGGAAGTACCAGTACAGAGTCAAATTGAGGAGGCTATATACAGGGGTACAAGTTCAGAGTCAATGTGAGGAGACTATATACAGGAAGTACCAGTACAGAGTCAATGTGAGGAGGCTATATACAGGAAGTACCAGTACAGAGTCAATGTGAGGAGGCTATATACAGGAAGTACCAGTACAGAGTCAATGTGAGGAGGCTATATACAGGACGTTCCAGTACAGAGTCAATGTGAGGAGGCTATATACAGGACGTTCCAGTACAGAGTCAATGTGAGGAGGCTATATACAGGACGTTCCAGTACAGAGTCAATGTGAGGAGGCTATATACAGGAAGTACCAGTACAGAGTCAATGTGAGGAGGGTATATACAGGAAGTACCAGTACAGAGCCAATGTGAGGAGGCTATATACAGGAAGTACCAGTACAGAGCCAATGTGAGGAGGCTATATACAGGAAGTACCAGTACAGAGTCAATGTGAGGAGGCTATATACAGGAAGTACCAGTACAGAGTCAATGTGAGGAGGCTATATACAGGGGTACAAGTTCAGAGTCAATGTGAGGAGGCTATATACAGGAAGTACCAGTACAGAGTCAATGTGAGGAGGCTATATACAGGTGGTACCAGTACAGAGTCAATGTGAGGAGGCTATATACAGGACGTACCAGTACAGAGTCAATGTGAGGAGGCTATATACAGGTGGTACCAGTACAGAGTCAATGTGAGGAGGCTATATACAGGAAATACCAGTACAGAGTCAATGTGAGGAGGCTATATACAGAAAGTACCAGTACAGAGTCAATGTGAGAAGGCTATATACAGGTGTACCAGTACAGAGTCAATGTGAGGAGGCTATATACAGGAAGTACCAGTACAGAGTCAATGTGAGAAGGCTATATACAGGTGTACCAGTACAGAGTCAATGTGAGGAGGCTATATACAGGGGTACCAGTACAGAGTCAATGTGAGAAGGCTATATACAGGTGTACCAGTACAGAGTCAATGTGAGGAGGCTATATACAGGAAGTACCAGTACAGAGTCAATGTGAGAAGGCTATATACAAGTGTACCAGTACAGAGTCAATGTGAGGAGGCTATATACAGGGGTACCAGTACAGAGTCAATGTGAGGAGGATATATACAGGACGTTCCAGTACAGAGTCAATGTGAGGAGGCTATATACAGGAAGTACCAGTACAGAGTCAATGTGAGGAGGCTATATACAGGGGTACCAGTACAGAGTCAATGTGAGGAGGATATATACAGGACGTTCCAGTACAGAGTCAATGTGAGGAGGCTATATACAGGAAGTACCAGTACAGAGTCAATGTGAGGAGGCTATATACAGGACGTTCCAGTACATAGTCAATGTGAGGAGGCTATATACAGGAAGTACCAGTACAGAGTCAATGTGAGGAGGCTATATACAGGAAGTACCAGTACAGAGCCAATGTGAGGAGGCTATATACAGGAAGTACCAGTACAGAGTCAATGTGAGGAGGCTAAATACAGGAAGTACCAGTACAGAGTCAAATTGAGGAGGCTATATACAGGGGTACAAGTTCAGAGTCAATGTGAGGAGACTATATACAGGAAGTACCAGTACAGAGTCAATGTGAGGAGGCTATATACAGGAAGTACCAGTACAGAGTCAATGTGAGGAGGCTATATACAGGAAGTACCAGTACAGAGTCAATGTGAGGAGGCTATATACAGGACGTTCCAGTACAGAGTCAATGTGAGGAGGCTATATACAGGACGTTCCAGTACAGAGTCAATGTGAGGAGGCTATATACAGGACGTTCCAGTACAGAGTCAATGTGAGGAGGCTATATACAGGAAGTACCAGTACAGAGTCAATGTGAGGAGGGTATATACAGGAAGTACCAGTACAGAGCCAATGTGAGGAGGCTATATACAGGAAGTACCAGTACAGAGCCAATGTGAGGAGGCTATATACAGGAAGTACCAGTACAGAGTCAATGTGAGGAGGCTATATACAGGAAGTACCAGTACAGAGTCAATGTGAGGAGGCTATATACAGGGGTACAAGTTCAGAGTCAATGTGAGGAGGCTATATACAGGAAGTACCAGTACAGAGTCAATGTGAGGAGGCTATATACAGGTGGTACCAGTACAGAGTCAATGTGAGGAGGCTATATACAGGAAGTACCAGTACAGAGTCAATGTGAGGAGGCTATATACAGGTGGTACCAGTACAGAGTCAATGTGAGGAGGCTATATACAGGAAATACCAGTACAGAGTCAATGTGAGGAGGCTATATACAGAAAGTACCAGTACAGAGTCAATGTGAGAAGGCTATATACAGGTGTACCAGTACAGAGTCAATGTGAGGAGGCTATATACAGGAAGTACCAGTACAGAGTCAATGTGAGAAGGCTATATACAGGTGTACCAGTACAGAGTCAATGTGAGGAGGCTATATACAGGGGTACCAGTACAGAGTCAATGTGAGGAGGATATATACAGGACGTTCCAGTACAGAGTCAATGTGAGGAGGCTATATACAGGAAGTACCAGTACAGAGTCAATGTGAGGAGGCTATATACAGGGGTACCAGTACAGAGTCAATGTGAGGAGGATATATACAGGACGTTCCAGTACAGAGTCAATGTGAGGAGACTATATACAGGAAGTACCAGTACAGAGTCAATGTGAGGAGGATATATACAGGACGTTCCAGTACAGAGTCAATGTGAGGAGGCTATATACAGGAAGTACCAGTACAGAGTCAATGTGAGGAGGCTATATACAGGAAGTACCAGTACAGAGTCAATGTGAGGAGGCTATATACAGGAAGTACCAGTACAGAGTCAAATTGAGGAGGCTATATACAGGGGTACAAGTTCAGAGTCAATGTGAGGAGACTATATACAGGAAGTACCAGTACAGAGTCAATGTGAGGAGTCTATATACAGGAAGTACCAGTACAGAGTCAATGTGAGGAGGCTATATACAGGAAGTACCAGTACAGAGTCAATGTGAGGAGGCTATATACAGGAAGTACCAGTACAGAGTCAATGTGAGGAGGCTATATACAGGAAGTACCAGTACAGAGTCAATGTGAGGAGGCTATATACAGGAAGTACCAGTACAGAGTCAATGTGAGGAGGCTATATACAGGAAGTACCAGTACAGAGTCAATGTGAGGAGGCTATATACAGGGGTACAAGTTCAGAGTCAATGTGAGGAGGCTATATACAGGAAGTACCAGTACAGAGTCAATGTGAGGAGGCTATATACAGGTGGTACCAGTACAGAGTCAATGTGAGAAGGCTATATACAGGTGTACCAGTACAGAGTCAATGTGAGGAGGCTATATACAGGAAGTACCAGTACAGAGTCAATGTGAGAAGGCTATATACAGGTGTACCAGTACAGAGTCAATGTGAGGAGGCTATATACAGGGGTACCAGTACAGAGTCAATGTGAGGAGGATATATACAGGACGTTCCAGTACAGAGTCAATGTGAGGAGGCTATATACAGGAAGTACCAGTACAGAGTCAATGTGAGGAGGCTATATACAGGGGTACCAATACAGAGTCAATGTGAGGAGGCTATATACAGGACGTTCCAGTACAGAGTCAATGTGAGGAGGCTATATACAGGAAGTACCAGTACAGAGTCAATGTGAGGAGGATATATACAGGACGTTCCAGTACAGAGTCAATGTGAGGAGGCTATATACAGGAAGTACCAGTACAGAGTCAATGTGAGGAGGCTATATACAGGAAGTACCAGTACAGAGCCAATGTGAGGAGGCTATATACAGGAAGTACCAGTACAGAGTCAATGTGAGGAGGCTAAATACAGGAAGTACCAGTACAGAGTCAAATTGAGGAGGCTATATACAGGGGTACAAGTTCAGAGTCAATGTGAGGAGACTATATACAGGAAGTACCAGTACAGAGTCAATGTGAGGAGGCTATATACAGGAAGTACCAGTACAGAGTCAATGTGAGGAGGCTATATACAGGAAGTACCAGTACAGAGTCAATGTGAGGAGGCTATATACAGGACGTTCCAGTACAGAGTCAATGTGAGGAGGCTATATACAGGACGTTCCAGTACAGAGTCAATGTGAGGAGGCTATATACAGGACGTTCCAGTACAGAGTCAATGTGAGGAGGCTATATACAGGAAGTACCAGTACAGAGTCAATGTGAGGAGGGTATATACAGGAAGTACCAGTACAGAGCCAATGTGAGGAGGCTATATACAGGAAGTACCAGTACAGAGCCAATGTGAGGAGGCTATATACAGGAAGTACCAGTACAGAGTCAATGTGAGGAGGCTATATACAGGAAGTACCAGTACAGAGTCAATGTGAGGAGGCTATATACAGGGGTACAAGTTCAGAGTCAATGTGAGGAGGCTATATACAGGAAGTACCAGTACAGAGTCAATGTGAGGAGGCTATATACAGGTGGTACCAGTACAGAGTCAATGTGAGGAGGCTATATACAGGACGTACCAGTACAGAGTCAATGTGAGGAGGCTATATACAGGTGGTACCAGTACAGAGTCAATGTGAGGAGGCTATATACAGGAAATACCAGTACAGAGTCAATGTGAGGAGGCTATATACAGAAAGTACCAGTACAGAGTCAATGTGAGAAGGCTATATACAGGTGTACCAGTACAGAGTCAATGTGAGGAGGCTATATACAGGAAGTACCAGTACAGAGTCAATGTGAGAAGGCTATATACAGGTGTACCAGTACAGAGTCAATGTGAGGAGGCTATATACAGGGGTACCAGTACAGAGTCAATGTGAGAAGGCTATATACAGGTGTACCAGTACAGAGTCAATGTGAGGAGGCTATATACAGGAAGTACCAGTACAGAGTCAATGTGAGAAGGCTATATACAAGTGTACCAGTACAGAGTCAATGTGAGGAGGCTATATACAGGGGTACCAGTACAGAGTCAATGTGAGGAGGATATATACAGGACGTTCCAGTACAGAGTCAATGTGAGGAGGCTATATACAGGAAGTACCAGTACAGAGTCAATGTGAGGAGGCTATATACAGGTGGTACCAGTACAGAGTCAATGTGAGAAGGCTATATACAGGTGTACCAGTACAGAGTCAATGTGAGGAGGCTATATACAGGAAGTACCAGTACAGAGTCAATGTGAGAAGGCTATATACAGGTGTACCAGTACAGAGTCAATGTGAGGAGGCTATATACAGGGGTACCAGTACAGAGTCAATGTGAGGAGGCTATATACAGGAAGTACCAGTACAGAGTCAATGTGAGGAGGCTATATACAGGACGTTCCAGTACAGAGTCAATGTGAGGAGGCTATATACAGGACGTTCCAGTACAGAGTCAATGTGAGGAGGCTATATACAGGACGTTCCAGTACAGAGTCAATGTGAGGAGGCTATATACAGGAAGTACCAGTACAGAGTCAATGTGAGGAGGGTATATACAGGAAGTACCAGTACAGAGCCAATGTGAGGAGGCTATATACAGGAAGTACCAGTACAGAGCCAATGTGAGGAGGCTATATACAGGAAGTACCAGTACAGAGTCAATGTGAGGAGGCTATATACAGGAAGTACCAGTACAGAGTCAATGTGAGGAGGCTATATACAGGGGTACAAGTTCAGAGTCAATGTGAGGAGGCTATATACAGGAAGTACCAGTACAGAGTCAATGTGAGGAGGCTATATACAGGTGGTACCAGTACAGAGTCAATGTGAGGAGGCTATATACAGGACGTACCAGTACAGAGTCAATGTGAGGAGGCTATATACAGGTGGTACCAGTACAGAGTCAATGTGAGGAGGCTATATACAGGAAATACCAGTACAGAGTCAATGTGAGGAGGCTATATACAGAAAGTACCAGTACAGAGTCAATGTGAGAAGGCTATATACAGGTGTACCAGTACAGAGTCAATGTGAGGAGGCTATATACAGGAAGTACCAGTACAGAGTCAATGTGAGAAGGCTATATACAGGTGTACCAGTACAGAGTCAATGTGAGGAGGCTATATACAGGGGTACCAGTACAGAGTCAATGTGAGAAGGCTATATACAGGTGTACCAGTACAGAGTCAATGTGAGGAGGCTATATACAGGAAGTACCAGTACAGAGTCAATGTGAGAAGGCTATATACAAGTGTACCAGTACAGAGTCAATGTGAGGAGGCTATATACAGGGGTACCAGTACAGAGTCAATGTGAGGAGGATATATACAGGACGTTCCAGTACAGAGTCAATGTGAGGAGGCTATATACAGGAAGTACCAGTACAGAGTCAATGTGAGGAGGCTATATACAGGTGGTACCAGTACAGAGTCAATGTGAGAAGGCTATATACAGGTGTACCAGTACAGAGTCAATGTGAGGAGGCTATATACAGGAAGTACCAGTACAGAGTCAATGTGAGAAGGCTATATACAGGTGTACCAGTACAGAGTCAATGTGAGGAGGCTATATACAGGGGTACCAGTACAGAGTCAATGTGAGGAGGATATATACAGGACGTTCCAGTACAGAGTCAATGTGAGGAGGCTATATACAGGAAGTACCAGTACAGAGTCAATGTGAGGAGGCTATATACAGGGGTACCAATACAGAGTCAATGTGAGGAGGCTATATACAGGACGTTCCAGTACAGAGTCAATGTGAGGAGGCTATATACAGGAAGTACCAGTACAGAGTCAATGTGAGGAGGATATATACAGGACGTTCCAGTACAGAGTCAATGTGAGGAGGCTATATACAGGAAGTACCAGTACAGAGTCAATGTGAGGAGGCTATATACAGGAAGTACCAGTACAGAGCCAATGTGAGGAGGCTATATACAGGAAGTACCAGTACAGAGTCAATGTGAGGAGGCTAAATACAGGAAGTACCAGTACAGAGTCAAATTGAGGAGGCTATATACAGGGGTACAAGTTCAGAGTCAATGTGAGGAGACTATATACAGGAAGTACCAGTACAGAGTCAATGTGAGGAGGCTATATACAGGAAGTACCAGTACAGAGTCAATGTGAGGAGGCTATATACAGGAAGTACCAGTACAGAGTCAATGTGAGGAGGCTATATACAGGACGTTCCAGTACAGAGTCAATGTGAGGAGGCTATATACAGGACGTTCCAGTACAGAGTCAATGTGAGGAGGCTATATACAGGACGTTCCAGTACAGAGTCAATGTGAGGAGGCTATATACAGGAAGTACCAGTACAGAGTCAATGTGAGGAGGGTATATACAGGAAGTACCAGTACAGAGCCAATGTGAGGAGGCTATATACAGGAAGTACCAGTACAGAGCCAATGTGAGGAGGCTATATACAGGAAGTACCAGTACAGAGTCAATGTGAGGAGGCTATATACAGGAAGTACCAGTACAGAGTCAATGTGAGGAGGCTATATACAGGGGTACAAGTTCAGAGTCAATGTGAGGAGGCTATATACAGGAAGTACCAGTACAGAGTCAATGTGAGGAGGCTATATACAGGTGGTACCAGTACAGAGTCAATGTGAGGAGGCTATATACAGGACGTACCAGTACAGAGTCAATGTGAGGAGGCTATATACAGGTGGTACCAGTACAGAGTCAATGTGAGGAGGCTATATACAGGAAATACCAGTACAGAGTCAATGTGAGGAGGCTATATACAGAAAGTACCAGTACAGAGTCAATGTGAGAAGGCTATATACAGGTGTACCAGTACAGAGTCAATGTGAGGAGGCTATATACAGGAAGTACCAGTACAGAGTCAATGTGAGAAGGCTATATACAGGTGTACCAGTACAGAGTCAATGTGAGGAGGCTATATACAGGGGTACCAGTACAGAGTCAATGTGAGAAGGCTATATACAGGTGTACCAGTACAGAGTCAATGTGAGGAGGCTATATACAGGAAGTACCAGTACAGAGTCAATGTGAGAAGGCTATATACAAGTGTACCAGTACAGAGTCAATGTGAGGAGGCTATATACAGGGGTACCAGTACAGAGTCAATGTGAGGAGGATATATACAGGACGTTCCAGTACAGAGTCAATGTGAGGAGGCTATATACAGGAAGTACCAGTACAGAGTCAATGTGAGGAGGCTATATACAGGGGTACCAGTACAGAGTCAATGTGAGGAGGATATATACAGGACGTTCCAGTACAGAGTCAATGTGAGGAGGCTATATACAGGAAGTACCAGTACAGAGTCAATGTGAGGAGGCTATATACAGGACGTTCCAGTACATAGTCAATGTGAGGAGGCTATATACAGGAAGTACCAGTACAGAGTCAATGTGAGGAGGCTATATACAGGAAGTACCAGTACAGAGCCAATGTGAGGAGGCTATATACAGGAAGTACCAGTACAGAGTCAATGTGAGGAGGCTAAATACAGGAAGTACCAGTACAGAGTCAAATTGAGGAGGCTATATACAGGGGTACAAGTTCAGAGTCAATGTGAGGAGACTATATACAGGAAGTACCAGTACAGAGTCAATGTGAGGAGGCTATATACAGGAAGTACCAGTACAGAGTCAATGTGAGGAGGCTATATACAGGAAGTACCAGTACAGAGTCAATGTGAGGAGGCTATATACAGGACGTTCCAGTACAGAGTCAATGTGAGGAGGCTATATACAGGACGTTCCAGTACAGAGTCAATGTGAGGAGGCTATATACAGGACGTTCCAGTACAGAGTCAATGTGAGGAGGCTATATACAGGAAGTACCAGTACAGAGTCAATGTGAGGAGGGTATATACAGGAAGTACCAGTACAGAGCCAATGTGAGGAGGCTATATACAGGAAGTACCAGTACAGAGCCAATGTGAGGAGGCTATATACAGGAAGTACCAGTACAGAGTCAATGTGAGGAGGCTATATACAGGAAGTACCAGTACAGAGTCAATGTGAGGAGGCTATATACAGGGGTACAAGTTCAGAGTCAATGTGAGGAGGCTATATACAGGAAGTACCAGTACAGAGTCAATGTGAGGAGGCTATATACAGGTGGTACCAGTACAGAGTCAATGTGAGGAGGCTATATACAGGAAGTACCAGTACAGAGTCAATGTGAGGAGGCTATATACAGGTGGTACCAGTACAGAGTCAATGTGAGGAGGCTATATACAGGAAATACCAGTACAGAGTCAATGTGAGGAGGCTATATACAGAAAGTACCAGTACAGAGTCAATGTGAGGAGGCTATATACAGGTGTACCAGTACAGAGTCAATGTGAGGAGGCTATATACAGGAAGTACCAGTACAGAGTCAATGTGAGAAGGCTATATACAGGTGTACCAGTACAGAGTCAATGTGAGGAGGCTATATACAGGGGTACCAGTACAGAGTCAATGTGAGGAGGATATATACAGGACGTTCCAGTACAGAGTCAATGTGAGGAGGCTATATACAGGAAGTACCAGTACAGAGTCAATGTGAGGAGGCTATATACAGGGGTACCAGTACAGAGTCAATGTGAGGAGGATATATACAGGACGTTCCAGTACAGAGTCAATGTGAGGAGACTATATACAGGAAGTACCAGTACAGAGTCAATGTGAGGAGGATATATACAGGACGTTCCAGTACAGAGTCAATGTGAGGAGGCTATATACAGGAAGTACCAGTACAGAGTCAATGTGAGGAGGCTATATACAGGAAGTACCAGTACAGAGTCAATGTGAGGAGGCTATATACAGGAAGTACCAGTACAGAGTCAAATTGAGGAGGCTATATACAGGGGTACAAGTTCAGAGTCAATGTGAGGAGACTATATACAGGAAGTACCAGTACAGAGTCAATGTGAGGAGTCTATATACAGGAAGTACCAGTACAGAGTCAATGTGAGGAGGCTATATACAGGAAGTACCAGTACAGAGTCAATGTGAGGAGGCTATATACAGGACGTTCCAGTACAGAGTCAATGTGAGGAGGCTATATACAGGACGTTCCAGTACAGAGTCAATGTGAGGAGGCTATATACAGGAAGTACCAGTACAGAGTCAATGTGAGGAGGGTATATACAGGAAGTACCAGTACAGAGCCAATGTGAGGAGGCTATATACAGGAAGTACCAGTACAGAGCCAATGTGAGGAGGCTATATACAGGAAGTACCAGTACAGAGTCAATGTGAGGAGGCTATATACAGGGGTACAAGTTCAGAGTCAATGTGAGGAGGCTATATACAGGAAGTACCAGTACAGAGTCAATGTGAGGAGGCTATATACAGGTGGTACCAGTACAGAGTCAATGTGAGGAGGCTATATACAGGAAGTACCAGTACAGAGTCAATGTGAGGAGGCTATATACAGGTGGTACCAGTACAGAGTCAATGTGAGGAGGCTATATACAGGAAATACCAGTACAGAGTCAATGTGAGGAGGCTATATACAGAAAGTACCAGTACAGAGTCAATGTGAGGAGGCTATATACAGGAAGTACCAGTACAGAGTCAATGTGAGGAGGCTATATACAGGACGTACCAGTACAGAGTCAATGTGAGGAGGCTATATACAGAAAGTACCAGTACAGAGTCAATGTGAGGAGGCTATATACAGGAAGTACCAGTACAGAGTCAATATGAGGGGTACAGGTTAGTAAAATAACAGTTAGTCGAGGTAATATGTACATGTAGGTAAAGTGACTATGTATAGATAATAAACAGAGAGTATCAGCAGTGTAAAATAGAGGGTGGGGGGAGGGGGGAGGGGTTGCCATTTGATTAGCTGTTCAGGAGTCTTATGGCTCGGGAGTGGGAGCTGTTAAGAAGCCTTTTGGACCTAGACTTGGTGCTCCGGTTCCGCTTGCCATGCGGTAGCAGAGAGAACAGTCTATGACTGGGGTGGCTGGAGACTTTGACCATTCTTAGGGCCTAGTATATAGAGTAGAGAGAGTGAGAGAGAGAGAGAGTGGTTTTGCTCAGATGAAATCATTTGAGGAGGGGCTTAGTCTGGTGCCAGTTTACCCACAGGCCTTTGTTTCATCAGACTCTTTCTTTCTTTCTTTCTTTCTTTCTTTCTTTCTTTCTTTCTTTCTTTCTTTCTTTCTTTCTTTCTTTCTTTCTTTCTTTCTTTCTTTCTTTCTTTCTTTCTTTCTTTCTCGCTCTCTCAATTCAATTCAATTCAAAGGGCTTTATTGGCATGGGAAACAATACAGTATAACAATACAGATGCTGTGATGTTATGGTCCCTAACACTAATGACCAGCCACATCAATAGCTCTAACGAGGGCCAGGGAGGCCAGGCGGAGCCTGGGATTAGGGCGCCAGATGGTAATGTCTGTCTGTAGAAGTCTGCCTGTCCATCCGTCCATCCATTTGTCTGTTTGGGCGGTGCCACCTGGCACCAGATGCAGGAAGGAGGTCACATGTTTTACTCCATGGACTGGCTCTATTTTAACAAACCTAACGCAATGGTACATCTTAGCACTGGCGGTAGCACTATAGGCTTGGGGGTCTGACGCTATTTTCACAACCAGAATTATGGGCACAGTAAATGGTGGGGGCGTGTGTTGAGGCTTGACCCCTCACTGGCCAATCAGATGTGTGATTGCTTCAAGTTGTGTGTTTACGGTCTTTATTTATTGCGTTGTTATCAACACCAATGTGAATGTTAGTCCATTATAACCTAGTTGTTAAATAGCCCTAACCCTAACCCTAACCGAAACAAAATAACAAAATGTACAGTACCAGTCAGTACCAGTCAAAATGTACAGTACCAGTCAGTACCAGTCAAAATGTACAGTACCAGTCAGTACCAGTCAAAATGTACAGTACCAGTCAAAACTTTGGACACACCTACTCATTCCAGGGTTTTTCTTTATTGTATAATTATAGTGGAGACATCACAACTATGAAATAACACATATGGAATCATGTAATAACCCAAAAATTGTTAAACAAATCAAAATAGATTTGACATTTTATATTCTTCATAGTAGCCATCCTTTGCCTTGATGACAGCTTTGCACACTTTGTCCACCCTTTAATGAGATGTTTGATGAGCAGGTGTCCACATACTGTTGGAATGAGATGTTTGATGAGCAGGTGTCCACATACTGTTGGAATGAGATGTTTGATGAGCAGGTGTCCACATACTGTTGGAATGAGATGTTTGATGAGCAGGTGTCCACATACTGTTGGAATGAGATGTTTGATGAGCAGGTGACATGTGGAAGCATCATACTGTTTATTAATATTATTATTACATATTAAATAAATGCAACATACAACTTTTTCCTGAGTTACAGTTCATTTAAGGAAATCAGTCAATTGAAACAAATTCATTAGGCCCTAATCTAAGGATTTCACGTTACTGGGAATACAGATATGCATATGTTGGTTACATATACCTTAAAATAAAAAAGGTAGGGGCTGTGAATCAGAAAACCAGTCAGCATCTGGTGTGATCACCATTTGCTTGCGACATCAGGCCGTGCATTATCATGCTGAAACATGAGGTGAAGGCGGCGGATGAATGGCAGACAATAGCAAGGACACACCCCTTGAATGTTCATGACTAACAGATGTATTTTAAAGAACTTCAAGGTTTCACAGTTGATAAATGAGAGAGGAATATCCCACACTATCCATCATTTTGCACCGATGGTCCCGAGTTCACCCCGAGGGCGAGACTCCACTCCGTGCCTGGCACCTCGTCTCAACACAAACACACTCACTCCATGGCATCAATGACTTTTCAGTTCCAGATACCCCTGGGTAAGGAGGGAGTGATTAGTGCCCAGACCCGTGGAGCCAACCACTCCCCCAGGAACAAGGACATGTGAGAGACAAGCCTGACTTCCAACCCAGAGTCCAAAAGGATACATTCTACATATAAGCATATTATGCAAAATAAGACATCTTAATTATCTATGTTCCCAATGTAATTCTGATTTCTACCTAACAGCATTCAAATTGCCATTGATGAAATGCAATTGTGTTCATTGTCCGTAGCTTCTGCCTCCTCATACCATAACCCCACCGCACCCATAGGGCACTCTGTTCACAATGTTGACATCAGCAAACCACTCGCCCACACGACTCCACACACGATCTGTGGTTGTGAGGCCAGTTGGACGTACTGCCAAATTCTCTAAAACGATGTTGGAAATGGATTATGGTAGAGAAAGAACAGCTCTGGTGGACATTCCTCCGAGACAGGATTGTGTCGAGGCACTGATCTGGGGAATGGTACCAAAACATTTCTGCAGCATTGAAGGTCCCCAAGAACACAGCGGCCTCCATCATTCTTAAATGGAAGATGTTTGGAACCACCAAGACTCTTCCTAGAGCTGGCCGCCCGGCCAAACTGAGCAACCGGGGGAGAAGGGCCTTGGTCAGGGAGGTGACCAAGAACCCGATGGTCACTCTGACAGAGCTCCGCAGTTCCTCTGTGGAGATGGGAGATCCTTCCAGAAGGACAACCATCTCTGCAGCACTCCATCAATCAGGCCTTTATGGTAGAGTGGCCAGATGGAAGCCACCCCTCAGTAAAAGGCACATGACAGTCCGCTTGGAGTTTGTCAAAAGGCACCTAAAAGGCACCTAAAAGACCATGAGAAACAAGATTCTCTGGTCTGATGAAACCAAGATTGAACTCTTTGGCCTGAAGGCCAAGCGTCACATCTGGAGGAAACCTGGCACCATCCCTACAGTGAAGCATGGTGGTGGCAGCATCATGCTTTGGGAATGTTTTTCAGCGGCAGGGACTGTGAGACTAGACAGGATCAATGGAAAGATGAACGGAGCAAAGTACAGAGAAATCCTTGATGTAAACCTTCTCCAAAGCGCTCAGGTCTTCAAGCTGATGTGAAGGTTTTCCTTCCAACAGGACAACGACCCTAAGCACACAGCCAAGATAACGCAGGAGTGGCTTCTGAACAAGTCTCTGAATGTCCTTGAGTAGCCCAGCCTAAGTCTGGACTTGAACCCGATCAAACAAAGAAGAATGGGAGAAACTCTCCAAATACAGGTGTGCCAAGCTTGTAGTGTCATACCCAAGAAGAATTGATTCTGTAATCGCTGCCAAAGGTGCTTCAACAAAGTACTGAGTAAAGGGTCTGAATACTTATGTAAATGTATTATTTCAGATTTATATTTTGAATACATTTGCAAAAATGTGTAAAAACCTGTTTTTGCTTTGTCATTATGGGGTATTGTCTGTAGATTGATGAAAAAAAAACAATCAATTTAATCCATTTTAGAATAAGGCTGTAACATAACAAAATGTGGAAAAAGTCAAGGGGTCTGAATACTTTCTGTGTGTGTGTGTGTGTGTGTGTAGTAAGGTCAGCCTGAGGTCATAGTGTATCCGACCAGCCCAGGCGACAGATGTCACAATATCAAATTAAAGCTTAATGCCCAGCGAGCTGAAGAAAAACACTCTGGAGCGAACCATTACACCGCTGATCCTCCCTCCCTCCACACACTCTCTCTCTGTCCCGTCTTCCCAGCTCTGTGTGTGTGTGTGTGTGTGTGTGTGTGTGCATCTGCCCCAGAGATCCTCAGATGGGCTCAGTCAACATGAGGCATGTCATTTCCAGTTGTAGACGCTCCTGAGAACGGACCTTACTGTGGCTGACCCCATCCCTGCCTCCTGTCCTCTGGTGCTATGGAAGCTAACCGGAAAGACAGCAAAGCATCCAAAGTTTTGGGATTGGTCGATTGTTATAATGGAGAACCACTTGTTAGCAGAACGTTACATTTTGAGCGTTTAATTCCGATTTGACTGAGAGTAAAAAGGTTGGGTATTTTTTATGTAAGGCATCAGCTGCTTTTACACATGGGTCATGGTACTCTGAACAAATCCAGGGGATTTGCATAATTCATTGCAGACGCGCTGGAACAGAGAGGGGACACAGGTGTCTCCGGCAGTCTGGGACAACGAGCATGTCGAAGAAGCAAAAGGTAAAATAACAACATCTATTCGGAATTGTATACCTCTGTATCTATGCTGGTGGGATGATTCATTATGAATTGTATACCTCGGTATCTATGCTGGTGGGATGATTCATTATGAATTGTATACCTCTGTATCTATGCTGGTGGGATGATTCATTATGAATTGTATACCTCTGTATCTATGCTGGTGGGATGATTCATTTTGAATTGTATACCTCTGTATCTATGCTGGTGGGATGATTCATTATGAATTGTATACCTCGGTATCTATGCTGGTGGGATGATTCATTTTGAATTGTATACCTCGGTATCTATGCTGGTGGGATGATTCATTATGAATTGTATACCTCTGTATCTATGCTGGTGGGATGATTCATTATGAATTGTATACCTCGGTATCTATGCTGGTGGGATGATTCATTTTGAATTGTATACCTCGGTATCTATGCTGGTGGGATGATTCATTTTGAATTGTATACCTCGGTATCTATGCTGGTGGGATGATTCATTTTGAATTGTATACCTCTGTATCTATGCTGGTGGGATGATTCATTATGAATTGTATACCTCGGTATCTATGCTGGTGGGATGATTCATTTTGAATTGTATACCTCGGTATCTATGCTGGTGGGATGATTCATTTTGAATTGTATACCTCGGTATCTATGCTGGTGGGATGATTCATTTTGAATTGTATACCTCGGTATCTATGCTGGTGGGATGATTCATTATGAATTGTATACCTCTGTATCTATGCTGGTGGGATGATTCATTTTGAATTGTATACCTTGGTATCTATGCTGGTGGGATGATTCATTTTGAATTGTATACCTCGGTATCTATGCTGGTGGGATGATTCATTTTGAATTGTATACCTCGGTATCTATGCTGGTGGGATGATTCATTTTGAATTGTATACCTCGGTATCTATGCTGGTGGGATGATTCATTATGAATTGTATACCTCTGTATCTATGCTGGTGGGATGATTCATTATGAATTGTATACCTCGGTATCTATGCTGGTGGGATGATTCATTATGAATTGTATACCTCTGTATCTATGCTGGTGGGATGATTCATTATGAATTGTATACCTCGGTATCTATGCTGGTGGGATGATTCATTATGAATTGTATACCTCGGTATCTATGCTGTTGGGATGATTCATTTTGAATTGTATACCTCTGTATCTATGCTGGTGGGATGATTCATTATGAATTGTATACCTCTGTATCTATGCTGGTGGGATGATTCATTATGAATTGTATACCTCGGTATCTATGCTGGTGGGATGATTCATTATGAATTGTATACCTCGGTATCTATGCTGGTGGGATGATTCATTTTGAATTGTATACCTCGGTATCTATGCTGGTGGGATGATTCATTTTGAATTGTATACCTCTGTATCTATGCTGGTGGCATGATTCATTTTGTTTAAAGTAAATTACAATACACTACTACATTACTTTACTTTAGTACACACTTTTTTGTTTCATATGTTTGTGTTTCAGTACCTAGCTTTTGTTTAGTTTGGCCTGGGTGTATGCAGGTGTGTGTAGGTGTATGCAGGTGTGTGCAGGTGTGTGTAGGTGTATGCAGGTGTGTGCAGGTGTATGCAGGTGTATGCAGGTGTGTGCAGGTGTGTGCAGGTGTATGTAGGTGTATGCAGGTGTATGTAGGTGTATGTAGGTGTATGCAGGTGTATGTAGGTGTATGCAGGTGTATGTAGGTGTATGCAGGTGTATGCAGGTGTATGCAGGTGTGTGCAGGTGTGTGCAGGTGTATGTAGGTGTATGCAGGTGTATGTAGGTGTATGTAGGTGTATGCGTGTGTGTAGGTGTATGTAGGTGTATGTAGGTGTATGCAGGTGTATGCAGGTGTATGCAGGTGTATGTAGGTGTATGCAGGTGTATGCAGGTGTATGTAGGTGTATGTAGGTGTATGCAGGTGTATGTAGGTGTATGCAGGTGTATGCAGGTGTATTTAGGTGTATGCAGGTGTATGCAGGTGTGTGTGTGTGTGTGTGTGTGTGTGTGTGTGTGGTGTATGCAGGTGTGTGTGTGTGTGTGTGTGTGTATGCAGGTGTGTGTGTATGCAGGTGTGTGTGTGTGTGTGTGTATGCAGGTGTGTGTGTGTGTGTGTGTGTGTGTGTGTGTGTGTGTGTGTGTGTGTATGTGTGTGTATGCAGGTGTGTGTGTATGCAGGTGTGTGTGTGTGTGTGTGTGTGTGTGTGTGTGTATGCAGGTGTGTGTGTGTGTGTGTGTGTGTGTGTGTGTGTGTGTGTGTGTGTGGGTGTGTGTGTGTGTGTGTGTGTATGCAGGTGTGTGTGTGTGTGTGTGTGTGTGTGTGTGTGTGTGTGTGTGTGTGTGTGTGTTTGTGTGTGTGTGTGTGTGTGTGTGTGTGTTTGTGTGTGTGTGTGTTTGTGTGTGTGTGTGTGTGTGTGTGTGTGTGTGTGTGTGTGTGTGTGTGTGTGTGTGTGTGTGTGTGTCTATGTGTCTGTGTGTGTGTGTGTGTGTGTGTGTGTGTGTGTGTGTGTGTGTGTGTGTGTGTGTTTGTGTGTGTTTGTGTGTGTGTGTGTGTGTGTGTGTGTGTGTGTGTGTGTGTGTGTGTGTGTGTGTGTGTGTGTGTGTGTGTGTGTGTCTATGTGTCTGTGTGTGTGTGTGTGTGTGTGTGTGTGTGTGTGTGTGTGTGTGTGTGTGTGTGTGTGTGTGTGTGTGTGTGTGTGTGTGTGTGTGTGTGTGTGTGTGTGTGTATGGTGCTGGAATGTATGTGAACTGTAACTTTTATATCAGATGGATGGAAAGGCAAGGGTTACTATAGTTCCTTCTTATATTGGAGTGTCTCATCCTACCGCTGGAAAGTAGGGATGTGTCCTGGGTTGTATTCATTAGAGCATGCAATGGAAAAAAAAATCAACAGATAAGGGAAATTAGCATTTCTTATTGGACAAATCCATGACGTATCTCCTTGTGTCAGTCCGTTTTCGTCCGTTTGGTGCCTAATGAATACGACCCAGGTATGAATGAGACCTCTCTTTGGCTGAAATATGAGCTGTAGGCTCATCTTTCCCTTTCTTTCTAGCTCAACGTTCTGGGTATTGTCTTACAGCTGAACCAAATCCTTTTCATGGGTATTTCTATAACATCAACATTGGACTTGATATTATGTTTTATATAAGCCTCTATAGTGGTTATTTTATGCTAAATGTATCAAAAGTGTCTTTGCCAACCAAAACACCGACAATCAGTGTTTGTCCTTCGAGAAGAAGGATGGCAATGATTTCTTTCTCTGTAAATCCTGGATTGGTGCAAGCCGCTTTTAATCTCCTTACCGAGAAGCAATCATTACAAAGTGAGAAGGGGATCAAATAGACATGTTACTCTTCTACAGAGGCTAGAGTTTCACACTGCCATGTAACATCTTCTGTGTCATCTATCCCCCCCCAGCAACTAGAGTTGCTTGCAAGTCACCCCCCAGACACCCCACCCCCTTCCAGCAACCAGAGAAAACCCTCCCCATACCACCAATTCCCTGTGGGCCTGAACGCAAATATATATATATATATATTTATATATATATATACATACTGAAGAAAAATATAAATGCAACATGTAAAGTGTTGGTCCCATGTTTCATGAGCTGAAATAAAAGATCCCAGAAATGTTCCACACGCACATACGCGTATTTCTCAAACATTTTGTGCACAAATGTGTTTACATCCCTGTTAGTGAACATTTCTCCTTTTCCAAGCTAATCCATCCACCTGACAGGTGTGGCATATCAAGAAGCTGATTAAATAGCATGATCATTACACAGGTGCACCTTGTGCTGGGGACAATAAAAGGCCACTCTAAAATATGCAGTTTTGTCACACAAAACAATGCCAGAGATGTGTTAAGTTTTGAGGGACTGTGCAATTGGCATGCTGACTGCAGGAATGTTCACCAGAGCTGTTGTCATGCTGACTGCAGGAATGTTCACCAGAGCTGTTGTCATGCTGACTGCAGGAATGTCCACCAGAGCTGTTGTCATGCTGACTGCAGGAATGTTCACCAGAGCTGTTGTCATGCTGACTGCAGGAATGTCCACCAGAGCTGTTGTCATGCTGACTGCAGGAATGTTCACCAGAGCTGTTGTCATGCTGACTGCAGGAATGTTCACCAGAGCTGTTGTCATGCTGACTGCAGGAATGTTCACCAGAGCTGTTGTCATGCTGACTGCAGGAATGTTCACCAGAGCTGTTGTCATGCTGACTGCAGGAATGTTCACCAGAGCTGTTGGCATGCTGACTGCAGGAATGTTCACCAGAGCTGTTGTCATGCTGACTGCAGGAATGTTCACCAGAGCTGTTGTCATGCTGACTGCAGGAATGTTCACCAGAGCTGTTGCCAGAGAATTTAATGTTCATTTCTCAACCACAAGCTGCTTCAAATGTCATTTTAGAGAATTTGGCAGTATGTCCAACCGGCCTCACAACCGCAGACCACGCCAGCCCAGGACCTCCACATCCGGCTTCTTTGCAAGACATGCCACCAAAGGTCTCTTCACAATCCCCAAGTTCAGAACAGACTATGGGAGGTGCACAGTACTACATAGAGCCATAGAGCCATGACTATATTTTTACATGCAAGCAGTAAAGTTAGATTTAAATACACCTTATGGAACAGTGGGGACTATGAAGCAACAAACATAGGCACAGACATATACATACACACACAGGACTGGATAGCTCCCAGTACTACACCTATCCCCCAGGCGCTCTCATTTGTTGACTTCTGTAACCGTAAAAGCCTTGGTTTCATGCATGTCAACATTAGAAGCCTCCTCCCTAAGTTAGATTTATTCACTGCTTTAGCACACTCCGCCAACCCGGATGTCCTAGCTGTGTCTGAATCCTGGCTCAAGAAGGCCACCAATAATTCGGAAATCTCCATCCCCAACTACAATATTTCCCGTCAAGATAGAACTGCCAAAGGTGGCGGAGTTGCAATCTACTGCAGAGATAACCTGCAGAGTTCTGTCATACTGTCCAGGTCCGTGCCCAAACAGTTTGAGCTTCTACTTTTAAAAATCCACCTTTCCAGAAATAAGTCTCTCACTGTTGCCGCCTGTTACAGACCCCCCTCAGCCCCCAGCTGTGCCCTGGACTCCATATGTGAATTGATTGCCCCCCATCTATCTTCAGAGTTTGTACTGTTAGGTGACTTAAACTGGGATATGCTTAACACCCCGGCTGTCCTTCAATCTAAGATAGATGCCCTCAATCTCACACAAATTATCAAGGAACCCACCAGGTACAACCCAAAATCCGTAAACATGGGTACCATTATTGATATCATCCTGACTAACTTGCCCTCCAAATACACCTCATCTGTTTTCAACCAGGATCTCAGCGATCACTGCCTCATCGCCTGCGTTCGCAATGGGTCAGCGGTCAAACGACCACCCCTTATCACTGTTAAACGCTCCCTAAAACACTTTTGTGAGCAGGCCTTTCTATTCGATCTGGCCCAGGTATCCTGGAAGGATATTGACCTCATCCCGTCAGTAGAGGACGCCTGGTTGTTCTTTAAAAGTGCTTTCCTCACCATCCTAAATAAGCATGCCCCTTTCAAAAAACGTAGAACTAAGAATAGATATAGCCCTTGGTTCACCCCAGACTTGACTGCACTAGACCAACAGAAAAACATCCTGTGGCGCACTGCATTAGCATCGAATAGCCCCCGCGATATGCAGCTATTCAGGGAAGTCAGGAACAAGTACACACAGTCAGTTAGAAAAGCAAAGGCCAGCTTTTTCAAACAGAAATTTGCTTCCTGTAGTACTAACTCCAAAAAGTTCTGGGACACTGTAAAGTCCATGGAGAATAAGAGCACCTCCTCCCAGTTGCCCACTGCATTGAGGCTCGGAGACACTGTTACTACCGATAAATCCACGATTATCGAAAATTTCAATAAGCATTTTGCTACAGCTGGCCATGCTTTCCACCTGGCTACCCCTACCCCGGCCAACAGCTCTGCACCCTCGGCAGCTACTTGCCCAAGCCCCCCCCGCTTCTCCTTCTCCCAAATCCAGACGGCTGATGTTCTGAAAGAGCTGCTAAGTCTGGACCCCTACAAATCTGCTGGGCTAGATAATATGGACCCTCTCTTTCTGAAATTATCAGCCAAAATTGTTGCAACACCTATCACTAGCCTGTTCAACCTCTCTTTCGTATCGTCTGAGATCCCTAGAGATTGGAAAGCTGCCGCGGTCATCCCCCTCTTCAAAGGAGGAGACACTCTAGACCCAAACTGTTATAGACCAATATCCATCCTGCCCTGCCTTTCTAAAGTTTTCGAAAGCCAAGTTAACAAACAGATAACTGACCACTTCGAATCCCACCGTACCTTCTCTGCTATGCAATCTGGTTTCAGAGCTGGTCATGGGTGCACCTCAGCTACGCTCAAGGTACTGAACGATATCATAACCGCCATCGATAAAAGACAGTACTGTGCAGCCGTCTTCATCGACCTGGCCAAGGCTTTCGACTCTGTCAATCACCGCATTCTTATTGGCAGACTCAACAGCCTTGGTTTCTCAAGTGACTGCCTTGCCTGGTTCTCTAACTACTTTGCAGACAGGGTTCAGTGTGTCAAATCGGAGGGCCTATTGTCCGATCCTCTGGCAGTCTCTATGGGGGTGCCACAGGGTTCAATTCTTGGGCCAACCCTTTTCTCTATATACATCAACAATGTCGCTCTTGCTGCTGGTGACTCTCTGATCCATCTCTACGCAGATGACACCGTTCTGTATACATCTGGCCCCTCTTTGGACACTGTGTTTACTAACCTTCAAACAAGCTTCAACGCCATACAACACTCCTTCCGTGGCCTCCAACTGCTCTTAAACGCTAGTAAAACTAAGTGCATGCTTTTCTATCGAACGCTGCCAGCACCCGCCCACCGGACTATCATCACTACTCTCGACGGGTCCGAATTAGAATACGTGGACACCTACAAATACCTAGGCATCTGGTTAGACTGTAAACTCAACTTCCAGACTCACATCAACCATCTCCAATCCAAAATTAAATCCAGAATTGGCTTCCTATTTCGCAACAAAGCCTCCTTCACTCATGCTGCCAAACATGCCCTTGTAAAACTGACTATCCTACCGATCCTTGATTTCGGCGATGTCATTTACAAACTAGCCTCCAACACTCTACTTAGCAAATTGGATGTAGTCTATCACAGTGCCATCCGTTTTGTTACCAAAGCCCCATACACTACCCACCACTGCGACCTGTATGCTCTCGTTGGCTGGCCTTCATTATATATTCGTCGCCAAATCCACTGGCTCCAGGTCATCTATAAGTCATTACTAGGTAAATCCCCGCCCTATCTCAGCTCACTGGTCACTATAGCAACACCCACCCGTAGCATGCGCTCCAGCAGGTATATCTCACTGGTCACCCCCAAAGCCAACACCTCCTTTGGCCGCCATTCCTTCCAGTTCGCTGCTGCCAATGACTGGAACGAATTGCAAAAATCACTGAAGCTAGAGGTTCCTATCTCCCTCACTAACTTTAAGCGTCAGCTGTCAAAGCTGCTTATCGATCACTGCACCTGTATATAGCCCTTCTGTAAATAGCCCACACTACTACCTCATCCCCATATTTATTTTTGTTATTTTCACAAATCTTGCACTCCAGTATCTCTATTTGCACATCATAATTTGCACATCCTTCATTCCTGTGTTAATGATGATAATCTGTAATTTGTCTCACCACTATGGTCTATTTATTGTCCTACCTCTTAACCTTACTGCATTTTGCACTACATTTTGCACTCTGTATATAGACTTTCCATTGTGTTTTTGACCATGTTTTGTTTACTGTGTAACTCTGTGTTGTTTTTGTCGCACTGCTTTGCTTTGTCTTGGCCAGGTCGCAGTTGCAAATGAGAACTTGTTCTCAACTGACCTACCTGGTTAAATAAAGGTGAAATAAAAAATAAATAAAAAAACATACTCACTATACACACACATACTCATGGATATTGTGTCGTAGATATGGGGTAGTAGAGTAGGGTGTTGTGAAATCTGTTGTGAATGTATTGTAATGTTTTTAAAATTGTATAACTGCCTTAATTTTGCTGGACCCCAGGAAGAGTAGCTGCTGCCTTGGCAGGCCACCCGGACAGCTGATTAAACTGTTGGTTTGCACAACTGAAGAATTTCTGAACAAACTGTCAGAAGCCGTCTCAGGGAAGCTTATCTGCGTGCTCGTCGTCCTCCAGTTTTTCCTCTGGTTGCACATTTAACATGCTGGTAGAAATTAGGTAAAACAGATTTAAGTTTGACTGTATTAAAGTCCTCAGCCACTAGAAGCGCTGCTAGTTGGGTGTGGTCTTGGTGCCAGCATCGGTTTGTGGTGGTAAATAGACGGCTATGAATAATATAGATGAGAAGTCTCTTGGTAGATCGTGTGGTCTACAGCTTATCATGAGACATCGCGCACCAGCTGTTATTGACAAATAGACACACCCCCCGCCCCTCGTCTTATGCACAGAAAAGCCAGCAAGCTCAATATTATCTGTGTCGTCGTTCAGCCACGACTCGGTGAAACATAATATATTACAGTTTTCAATGTCCCATTGGCAGGCTAATCTTAATCGTCGATCATCCATTTCATTTTCCAATGATTGCATGTTGGCCAATAGAATGGATGGTCGTGGAGGTTTACTCACTCGCCTCCGAATTCTCAGAAGGCAGCCCAACCTTTTTCTCTGTCTTTTCTTCTTCTCGAAAAAGCAGTATATTCTTCGCGTCGGCCTCGTTAAAAAAAATATTTGAGGTCAGTAGTCGCTGTTCTGATGTCCAGAAGGTCTTTTCAGTCATAAGAGATGGTAGCAGCAACGTCTGTCTGTCTGTCTGTCTGTCTGTCTGTCTGTCTGTCTGTCTGTCTGTCTGTCTGTCTGTCTGTCTGTCTGTCTAATGGTAGCATCTGTGTGTATGTGAGTGTGTTTGTGTCTGGCATGCATACGTGAGTGTGTTTGTTTGCGTGCCTGTCTGTGCCAGATTTGGCGCCGCCCTGCTGGTCGCCTGTTAAGCAGCTCCCGTTGTTCGTGCATTAATTGTTGTTTTAGTTCGTTTTCTTTCGTCTATTTTCGTCTATTTTCTTTAGTTTTATTTTTTATTTTGCTACAGTTGAACTATAACAGTTCAGGATTATGAATTTTATGGATTTTATCGCAGCTGAACGTCGACAGGAGTCGTCAACTGTTATTGTTTACAACAGAGCCCAGCTCCTGGATTTAGCCCACGCAGCGCTGCTGCTCCCCAGGGAAAAGTTTGATATTCCGGACGAATTGAAAAGACGACGCCGTGGACGTAGGGCGGGATTGAAATGTAAGGCAAAGCGGAGGAGGTTCAAGTACAAGCCGGCTATACCGTCTATTATTATGGGCAATGTGAGGTGTCTACATAACAAGATGGATGAGTTGGCGGGACTTGTTCGTGGACAAAGGATTTATCGTGAAACGAGCCTACTGTGTTTTACTGAGGCTTGGCTGAACGGTAACATCCCCATACAGAACGTCACTATCGACGGTTTCCAGACCATCAGAGCGGACGGGGATCGCGTCTCTTCCGGTAAGAGTAAGGGTGGTGGGCTGGCTTTATTAGTTAACAACAGATGGTGTCATCCGAACCATATTACTCTTAAGGAAAAGTTTTGTAGCCCGGACATTGAACTGCTAGCCGTTAGCCTGAGACCCTACTATTTGCCGAGGGAATTCACGGCGGCCATTGCTGTTATTGTTTACATCCCGCCCTCTGCTGACGCAAACGCAGCGTGTGACGTCATCCACTCTGTTTTCGCGAGGTTACAGACAGCGCATCCCAGTGCTTTCTTTGCCATTTCGGGGGATTTTAACCATGCATCTCTCTCTTCAACGCTGCCCACGTTCAAACAGTTCGTGAAGTGCCGAACCAGGAATAATAAAACTCTGGACTTGTTATATGCTAATGTGAAGGATGCATACAACTCCACTGCACTCCCTCCCCTCGGTAGATCGGATCACAACCTTGTCCACCTCACCCCACTCTACAGGCCTATGGTCCAACAGCAGCCTGCAACCACCAGGACTATTAGGAGATGGTCCCCGGAGGCGAATGAGGCCCTACAGGACTGCTTTGAAACAACAGACTGGGATGTGCTCTGTGAGGCTCATGGGGAGGACATCGATGGACTCACTGACTGCATAACAGACTATATTAATTTTTGTGTAGACAACACTGTACCCACCAGGAAGGTACGCTGTTTCCCAAACAATAAACCCTGGGTCACCAGCGACCCGAAGGCCCTGCTGAATGAGAAGAAGAGGGCCTTCAAGAAGAAGGACAAGGACAAATTGAAATGCGTCCAGAGGGAGCTGAAGTTGCGGATTGCTGAGGGGAAGAGAGTGTATAAGGAGAAGATTTTTTTTTTTACCTTTATTTTACTAGGCAAGTCAGTTAAGAACAAATTCTTATTTACAATGACGGCCTAGGAACAGTGGGTTAACTGCCTTGTTCAGGGGCAGAACGACAGATTTTTACCTTGTCAGCTCGGGTATTTGATCCTGCAACCTTCCAGTTACGGGCCTAACACTCTAACCACTAGGCTACCTGCCGCCCCAAGATGGAGGACAAGCTGAGGCAGAGCCAGGTGAGAGAGGTGTGGAAGGGTATGAGAAATATCACTGGCTTCAAAAAGTCAAACAGTGGGCAGACGGAGGGGACCCAGGACAGAGCCAATGAGCTGAACCAATTTTTTAACAGGTTCGATACTGGCCCTGTCCACCTCCCCTCCAGATCCCCAGACCACACACCCTCACGGCTATCCCACCCCCACTTTGCTCACAGCACCTCTGCTGAGACAATCAGTGACCCCACCTCCGCCCCTGCCCCCCCTGGACTGATCCTCAACACCCCCCTTCCCCCCACCTCCCCACCTGGGCTGGCTTTCACCACCAACCAAGTGAAGAGAGAGCTGGAGAGACTACGCCAGTGGAAAGCGGCGGGCCCTGATGGCATCAGCCCAAGGGTGCTGAGGGTCTGTGCTGACCAACTGTGTGGAATACTCCAGCGTCTTTTCAACCTTAGCCTGAGCCTAGAAAGGGTCCCTGTGCTGTGGAAAACATCCTCGTCCCAGTGCCCAAGAAGGCACACCCCACTGTCCTGAATGACTTCAGACCTGTAGCGCTAACATCCCACATCATGAAGACCCTGGAAAGGTTAGTCCTCGCTCACCTCAGACCCCTGGTGTGTTCATCAATGGACCCCCTGCAATTTGCATACCAGCGCAACATCGGGGTGGATGATGCAATCATCTACCTTCTGCAGAGGGCCTACTCTCACCTGGACAACGCAGGTTGCACTGTGAGGGTCATGTTTTTTGACTTCTCCAGTGCCTTCAATACCATTCAGCCCCTGCTACTGGGTGAGAAGATGAGGAGGATGAAAGTGGAAGCACCCTTAGTCTCCTGGGTCACGGACTACCTGACCGGTAGGCCACAATTTGTGCGACTACAGAGCTGTGTGTCAGAACGGGCAGTTAGCAACACAGGGGCCCCCCAGGGTACGGTCCTGTCCCCCTTCCTGTTCACCCTCTACACCTCAGACTTCAGATATAACTCTGAGACATGCCACCTACAGAAGTTCTCGGATGACTCTGCTATTTTAGGGTGCATCAGGGGTGGGCAGGAGGAGGAGTACAGGAGCACAATCAGTGACTTTGTGTTGTGGTGTGAGCAGAACCACCTTCAGCTCAACATCAGCAAAACTAAGGAGATGGTGGTGGACTTCAGGAGAACCAAGGCACAACTGACTGCAGTCCCTATAAAGGGGATGGATGTGGAAATGGTTGAGTCATACAAGTTCCTGGGTGTCCATATGGACAACAGACTGGAATGGGCTGGTAACACCGGGGCCCTGTACAAAAAGGGCCAGAGCCGACTCTACTTTCTGAGGAGGCTCAGGTCCTTCAACGTGTGCAGTAAACTACTGCATACCTTCTACCAGTCTGTGGTGGTGTGCTGGGGAGCAAACATCATAGCCGGTGATGCTTCTCGGGTAAATAAGCTGATCAGGAAGGCTAGCTCTGTCCTGGGGATGAGCCTTGACACTCTAGAGGAGGTGGCGGAGAGACGGATCCTGGCCAAACTGCTGGCCATCATGGACAACGTCACCCACCCTCTGCACGCTATGGTTATGACGCAGAGGAGCACTTTCAGTCACAGACTGATCCCACCACGGTGTGCCAGAGAGCGCTACAGGAGGTCCTTCCTGCCGGCGGCTATGAGACTATATAATGCCTCACCGGGGTGCCGTGCCGTCGGCAACATAGATCTGGAACTGTTGGGGTGCTAGGACCTAGTTTAACAATTATGCATCCATCCGTGAGTAACTCTGGTCCGTCAGCACTCATCCACTCAGGACCTATTTATTCATACAGGTCTGTATATACATACTCATGTACAGTTGTTATATTATATCACATGCAATATTGTAAGTAATTATTGGACGTAGGCATTCACTCAGGAATGCATATTAGTATCCTGCCAGTTGCACCTTTTCTCATTGCTTTTAGTATATCGAATGTGCAATAAGTGCAGTTGTCTGTAATTAAACCCTGCGCACTAAGGACTGTATTTTAAGGGAATTACTATTATTACCCCAAATGATATCATACACACATTTAGCTATTAAAGTATCTCTTCCTGTCATTTACCTGTACAGTTTGTGTAAACATGCAAGTATTCACTTATCTGTAAATATAACTGTATACCTAACTGTACAGCTAATTTAACCATGCAAAATTTTCACTTACCTGTTCATTTACCCAGTCTGTCTATTAAGTCAACTATTATTACCCTCGCTCATATCATACGCATTTTTAGCTACTGAAGTATTTCTCTGCCATCGACCTGTATAGTATAGTTAACCATCCAACATCCACCAATGTATAGTGTACATATTCAGCCAACCACTCATACTATGCAATGTCCTCTTATAGCTTTTTTTTGCACTCCAGATATCTTGTATTTCTATACTTTTTCATACTACCGCCCTATGTATCATGTACCGTGTATCTGTCTTTTGTGTACTTTCGTTGTGGCATTTTGCACCTGCCCTGTGTTTTTTTGTTGTAGCTGCTTGACAATGAAATTTCCCCCCCGGGGGATCAATAAAGTATCTATCTATCTATCTATCTATCTATCTATCTATCTATCTATCTATCTATCTATCTATCTATCTATCTATCTATCTATCTATCTATCTATCTATCTATCTATCTATCTATCTATCTATCTATCTATCTATCTATCTATCTATCTATTATGTCGGGACAGCAGTCCCAGCTAATTTACTGGCTGAAGAGTTCATGTGGGACAGCCGATGTGTTGATGTGTTCAGTAAGCGTAAAGTCAGTTCAGCACAGAGTCACTGCCACACTGGTGCAGTGATCTGCATAGCTGTCTATAGTCAGGGCTGGTCTGTGCTTGTCCTTAGGCAGTGTTGGTAGCCTAGCCTCTATTCATTAAGCATGGGAAACTCGCCTATCTGGGTTTATGATTCTGATTTCCCTTGGGATGCTGGACAAGCCTCCAGTAGAACCAAAGCCTCCAGTAGAACCAAAACCTCCAGTAGAACCAAAGCCTCCAGTAGAACCAAAGCCTCCAGTAGAACCAAAGCCTCCAAGAACCAAAAACCTGGTTGTTGGGGTAAGCTTTGCTTTCTGATTATTGGAGATTTCTGAGACCTCATAATGGACCTAGGTATTGAGCTTTGTATGGCTTTTCTGGTTAGGGTCAATTCCATATTTCAATTCAGTCAATTTGGAAAGTTGTCACGTTCGGGTGTGTAGAGAGACCAAGGCGCAGCGTAGCGATAGTTCGACATCGTTTATTGAACTAATAAACTCGACTGGATGCGAACCATACAAAATAACAAATACAATATAAAGATGAAACACACGTAGCACGAACACGGGACAACATATAACAATGAACCATGCCAAGGGAGTGGAACACAGACATATAAGTAGGATCCCTAATTAGAGGTAATGCATAGCAGCTGCCTCCAATTAGGGATCCCACACACAACACCACACAGAAGTAGAAACACTAGATCTGCCAGACTCTGACCATAGAACTATAGAGAAGCAAAGCTTCTCTATGGCCAGAGCCTGACAGTACCCCCCCTCAAAGGCGCGGACTCCCGGCCGCAAGAAAAACAAACAAAAAACATGAGGGAAGGGTCAGGGAGGGAAAAACATCCAACAATAACCATCGCCGGTGGCGGTTCCGGCCCCGGCGAAGTGGATAACTTCCTCTTCCTTTCTACTGGGCCCGGACTGGGCCCCGGTGTGGCAGGCGACTCAGGCCATTTAAAGGGATAACCCACCGGTCCTGGAAATGACCATGGTGGGGCAAAAGGCTCAGGCCATGGAGCGGGGCAAATAACCGGGCCAGGACTGGGCACCGGTGTGGCAGGCGACTCCGGCCATGTAAAGGGGCAACCCACCGGTCCTGGAAATAACAATGGTGGGGCAAAAGGCTCAGGCCATGGAGCGGGGCAAATAACCGGGCCAGGACTGAGCACCGGTGTGGCAGGCGACTCCGTCCTTTCAAAGAGGTAAACAACCGGTCCTAAAAATGGCACCGGTGGGGAAAAAGACTCAGGCCATGGAGCGGGGCAAATAACCGGGCCAGGACTGGGCACCGGTGTGGCAGGCGACTCCGGCCATGTAACCATCACGGGAGGCTCCGGGCTGTCGACCATCACGGGAGGCTCCGGGCTGTCAACCATCACGGGAGACTCCGGGCTGTCGACCATCACGGGAGGCTCCGGGCTGTCGACCATCATGGGAGGCTCCGGGCTGTCGACCATCACGGGAGGCTCCGGGCTGTCGACCATCACGGGAGGCTCCGGGCTGGGGAGGCGCACCGATGGTCTGGTGCGTGGAGCCGGCACTGGAGGTACCTGGCTGGGCGCACGCACTGGAGGTCGGGTGCGGGGAGCCAGCACGGGACGTACCGGACTGGAGAGGCGCACTGGAGGCCTGGTGCGTGGAGTCGGCACTGGTGGCACCGGACTAATGACACGCACCTCAGGGCGAGTGCGGGGAGCAGGCACAGGACGTACCGGACTGGAGACGCGCACTGGAAGCCTGGTGCGTGGAGTCGGCACTGGTGGCACCGGACTAATAACACGCACTTTAGGGCGAGTGCGGGGAGCAGGCACAGGACGTACCGGACTGGAGACGCGCACTGGAAGCCTAGTGCGTGGAGTCGGCACTGATGGCACCGGACTAATAACACTCACCTCAGGGCGAGTGCGGGGAGCAGGCACAGGACGTACCGGACTGGAGACGCGCACTGGAAGCCGGGTGAGTGGAGTCGGCACTGGTGGCACCGGACTAATAACACGCACCTCAGGGCTAGTGAGGGGAGCAGGCACAGGACGTACCTGACTGGAGAGATGCACTGGAAGCCTGGTGCGTGGAGTCAGCACTGGACTAATAACACGCACTTTAGGGCGAGTGCGGGGAGCCGGTATTGAGCTTACCGGACTGGAGAGGCACACTGGAGTGTGGCAGACGGCCGGACCCGGACTGGGCACCGGTGGAGCGGACTGCTCTGACACTGGAGTGTAGCAGACGGCCTGACCCAGACTGGGCACCGGTGGAGCGGACTGCTCTGACACTGGAGTGTAGCAGACGGCCGGACCCAGACTGGGCACCGATGGAACGGACTGCTCTGGCACTGGAGTTCTAACACGTGAAACCGGCATAGGTTGCACCGGACTGGTGACGCGCATTTCAGCGCGCATACAGGAAGCCGGCATGGAACATACTGGAGTGGGGATGCACACTGGAGACTCGGCGCGGGATGTAGGCATTAAACGACCCGGACTGGGGATGCACACCGTGGGCACCTTTAGCTCCAGCTCCTTCCGCTCGTTCTCACACTCCTCCCAATTTCGCCTACACTGCTCCATAATGCCATTATATACCCCCTTCAGGTATTCCTCTTCCTCCACCGTATTCCACATGGAGAGTGGTACTGGCGCGTCCTCCTCCTAGCCAGACCATCCCCATAGCCCCCCCCCCGAAATTTTATTGGGGTTGCCTACGGGCTCCGTTACCTCCGTTTCCTCGATTACGCCGTTTTCCTCTCTTCTTCTCCTTTGCTCCCTCATAACGCTGCTTGGTCGGGTGGTGGTTCATTCTGTCACGTTCGGGTGTGTAGAGAGACCAAGGCGCAGCGTAGCGATAGTTCGACATCGTTTATTGAACTAATAAACTCGACTGGATGCGAACCATACAAAATAACAAATACAATATAAAGATGAAACACACGTAGCACGAACACGGGACAACATATAACAATGAACCACGCCAAGGGAGTGGAACACAGACATATAAGTAGGATCCCTAATTAGAGGTAATGCATAGCAGCTGCCTCCAATTAGAGATCCCACACACAACACCACACAGAAGTAGAAATACTAGATCTTCCAGACTCTGACCATAGAACTATAGAGAAGCAAATCTTCTCTATGGCCAGAACCTGACAAAAGTAAACTGATATTCCAATTCCATTGAAAAGTATTTAGGATAATTGGAATTGGACCCAACCCAGTTTATGTGTAGATGAGACATTCACCAGAATACATGTCGTTTACAGATAGTCTGTCAGTTCTGGTGTGTCTAGACGAGACATTCACCAGAATACATGTGGTTTACACATAGTCTGTCAGGTCTGTTGTGTGTAGACGAGACATTCACTAGAATACATGTGGTTTAGTCTGTCAGGTCTGTTGTGTTAAAAGGTTCTTACAGATGTACAGTCGTGGCCAAAAGTTTTGAGAATGACACAAGTATTGGTCTCCACAAAGTTTGCTGCCTCAGTGTTGATGATGGCAATTTGCATATACTCCAGAATGTCATGAAGAGTGATCAGATGAATTGCAATTAATTGCAAAGTCGCTCTTTGCCATGAAAATGAACTTAATCCCCAAAAAACTTTTCCAATACATTTCAGCCCTGCCACAAAAGGACCAGCTGCCATCATGTCAGTGATTGTCTCGTTAACACAGGTGAAAGTGTTGACGAAGACAAGGCTGGAGATCACTCTGTCATGCTGATTGAGTCAGAATAACAGACTGTTTTAAAAGGAGGGTGGTGCTTGAAATCATTGTTCTTCCTCTGTCAACCATGGTTACCTGCAAGGAAACGCATGCCGTCATCATTGCTTTGCACAAAAAGGGCTTCACAGGCAAGGATATTGCTGCTGGTAAGATTGCATCTAAATCAACCATTTATCAGATCATCAAGAACTTCAAGGAGAGAGGTTCAATTGTTGTGAAGAAGGCGTCAGGGCGCCCAAGAAAGTCCAGCAAGCGCCAGGACCGTCTCCTAAAGTTGATTCAGCTGCAGGATCGGGGCACCACCAGTGCAGAGCTTGCTCAGGAATGGCAGCAGGCAGGTGTGAGTGCATCTGCACGCACAGTGAGGTGAAGACTTTTGGAGGAGGGCCTGGTGTCAAGAAGGGCAGCAAAGTAGCCACTTCTCTCCAGGAAAAACATCAGGGACAGACTGATATTCTGCAAAAGGTACAGGGCTTGGACTGCTGAGGACTGGGGTAGAGTCATTTTCTCTGATGAATCCCCTTTCCGATTGTTTGGGCCAAACACCTTGTCCGGAGAAGACAAGGTGAGCGCTACCATCAGTCCTGTGTCATGCCAATAGTAAAGCATCCTCAGACCATTCATGTGTGGGGTTGCTTCTCAGCCAAGGGAGTGGGCTCACTCACAATTTTGCCTAAGAACACAGTCATGAATAAAGAATGGTACCAATACATCCTCTGAGAGCAACTTCTCCAGAACCATCCAAGAACGGTTTGGTGACAACCAATGCCTTTTCCAGCATGATGGAGCACCTTGCCATAAGGCAAAAGTGATAACTAAGTGGCTCGGGGAACAAAACATCTACATTTTGGGTCCATGGCCAGGAAACTCCCCAGACCTTAATCCCATTGAGAACTTGTGGGCGATCCTCAAGAGGCGGCTGGACAAACAAAAACCCACAACTTCTGACAAACTCCAAGCATTGATTTTGCAAGAATGGCCTGCCATCAGTCAGGATGTGGCCCAGAAGTTAATTGACAGCATGCCAGGGCAGATTGCAGAGGTCTTGAAAAAAAAGGGTCAACACTGCAAATATTGACTCTTTGCATAAACTGAATGTCATTGTCAATGAAAGCCTTTGACACTTATGGAATACTTGTAATTATACTTCAGTGTACCATAGTAACTACTGACATTAAGATCTAAGAACACTGAAGCAGCAAACTTTGTGGAGACCAATACTTGTGTCATTCTCAAAACCTTTGGCCACGACTGTATGCTCTCTCCCCTTCATTGTGTTTGTTCCAGAGTTAACACAGATATTTTTCGGTAGGCCTAATAAAGGGATATATTTGATTTGACAGCCCTTTGACAGCCCATCATGTAAATGTAATGCTACATTTGAAACCTTTTCCCGCTCTATTTGGTAAGATTGGACAGATGATGAGCGTTGGCGTGCTAAGTGTGATATTTGTTACCAAATTGAGTGTGATTGTGTGAGTTAGCACTTATGCTAGCAGGATGCCTGGGGTACTACTGAAACAGCAGCAGCAGCACAGCTCTTCATTGGCTGAGAGCTGAGAGAGACAGCACACATTGAGCAGCTGGGTCTCTCTCCATTTTCCATATTTATCTCTCTCTTTCACGCTCTTTCTTTCTCTCTTCCTCCCTCTGTGCTCACAAATTCTCTCTTAAACCGTTTGTTCATGACATAGAAATTGAATTCTTGTTATGGGGTTCATGTATTGTGATGTCATAAAGGAAAGATCTAATGAGGTTACAGTGGTGTTTTGTATGTTGAAGTGAATGTTGTAGGTTATGAATGTTAAAGCTTTAACCCTTTGACGCATATGATCACATATGTGAGTCGTTTCAGGGAACGAGGGGTATGTCGCACGTCACTACTTCACAGGAGAGACATTTGAATGTAAACTTCTTTTCTAAATCGTTTTTTTGGCAGAAATGCCTTCTGGAACACAAACTTTCATGTGCCTTAAATCGTTAAATTATGAGCCTAGTTGATTTAGCCACGGGAAAAGACAGGAACCTTCCCGCTAGCCATGATTGGCTGAGATAATGGGTGGGCTGGACATGCCGAGAGATGAGTTCGTATTGGTCTGCCATGTAGCATGCTTCTGTCTATAACATGAGCTGGTCAGTATGTGCTCATGATGTCACTGTGACAACTGTCTATATTATATGTCATCATTGTTGACTGGTCCCTGCAGTGTACCATCGCAAATATGTGATTGGAACAGTAGCAACAGAACGTAGGATGCAACAAATGCGTCTTAACAGCATTGTTGTCTGAAAAACATCTAAACAATGTTTTGTACTGATGGGAAATAAAGTTCTTCACAACTTTATTCCTCAATTTCACCTTTTATTGTAAAAGATAAATGCGAACATCTTCCAAACATCACACGGAACACATCCACAGCCAAACTCATTCCATAAACCAGGTTGGGCTGACAAAAGAACTAGTTAGAGACCTAACAGCTAGACTTGTTTACAATGTAACACATCTCTGGTGTTTTCTTTTCTTTTAACCTTTCTTTAACTAGGCAAGTCAGTAAAGAACAAATTAATTAATTTACAATGATGGCCTACCCCAGCCTCCCCTAACCCGGAAAACGCTGGGCCAATTGTGCGCCGCCCTATGCGTCTCCCGATCAAGGCCAGTTGTGATACAGCTCAGGATCGAACCAGGGTCTGAAGTGACACCTCTAGCACTGAGTGCCTTCGACTGCTGCGCCACTGGTGAGCACAAGAGAGAAATATAACATTGTTTAGAAAAGAGATACGTGTCAGCTAAGCTAACAGCAGCTAAATTCCTTATGATGGAAGCCACATTTGTTTATGTTTGACAAGCGAAAACTCCCTAATCCCAGAATGCCCCTCAAAATTAAAAATTAAAGTCAAAGACGGCTGTGCCATTTGCCTGTAGAATATGAACTTAGTTTGGCCACTTTTCAGCATATTACAAATCTTCTATGTACTTGTTACAGTGTTTACAAGAACTGGAGCACATAACTTAACAAGTCGTTTCCCGTTTTTGACCAATCACAAAGCAAATAAAATGTTATCACCTCACAGATCATCAACCCAAATACAACCCTACTGCCTAGCCTAACCGTAGCACGAAAGCTAAACAAGGATGAAACCATTTTAGGGGGGTTTGTGGGGGGTTAATTTCATTTGTGTGTAAATGCGGAACAAATCGTGGGGGGAAATGATGCAGGAAATATTACTATGATGGAGATTCATCAATAACTGGGGACAAACACAGGAGATGTTTATACACTAAATTAACATTAAACCCCTGGAAGGGGTGGGGGGGGGGGGTCTGGGGTGGTAACCCATAGTTACCATAGTTACAATCTGATGCCACGTTCAAAACAACTGGGAACTGGGAACTGGGAAATATCATACTTCCAACTTCAGTGTGTTCAAGACAACTGGGAACTCTGAAAAAAACTAGCTCCGACTGGGAAAAATAGTTTTGAACGGTCATCCAACTCGGAATTCCAACTCGGAACTTGGGATTTTTTCTAGAGCTCCGATTGTCCAGCTCAGTAAAGCCTCAAAAATAAATAGTCCGCAACAGTGAGGTGGCGGAACACACCTCAATACAAGCTGTTGTTAGAAAATAAGTTGAAACATGGCCTATAGATAATTAGCAGCTTGCCTTAGTTTGAGGGCAGCAAGGGTTAACTGTCCTGTTGCGTAACAATCACATTTTGGAACAGTGAGTGCATTCTGACATCACAAGCATAAAAAAACCCCCGCTGGGGCGACTGTTAGAGATATATGGAACTCACACGTGAAAAGGTTAACATCCGGGAAGTGTGTAGTAGTTAGGGGTGGGAACGCTAAAATGTTTAAACAAAAATTGGATCCTTAATGTTTTGGTTTTTTTCAACAAAATGTTAATTGCAGTGCAGTTATCACAAAACATAATATTTTCTGTGTTGCAGCCTAACTAGACAATAGGACTAATGATTACACACCTGCTCTTTCTCTTTGCTAATGATGCTAGTGTGTGTTCAGTCTTCCGTCTGTTGTGTGTAGAATATCCTAGTTTATTCATTGATGATAGGCCCTGTGAGACGTAGCAAGCCAAGATGTTGCGAGATACAGTATTCCATAGCGAGATACAGATAGGCCTAGTGCACGGCTCTGACTGTCTGTCTGTTGGCCCACTTGCCTATCCTGCGTCCCTCCCCTGTTTCTCTGTCTATCGCTAGCTCGCTATGAAAGATGCAAGTGTTTGTGTTCTCGGAAGTACGACAACTAATCAGTCTCCTCAGTTCCAAAAATACTACATCTTAGGAGTCAATTCCGCTATCTTGACACTCAGATATGGGGGTCGACGTGCAAGGTGTCGAAGAATCAATTAATTTGGAGTTGACTCCACTACGTCATTGTCGTTAACAGTTGGAAATATGTCAGAGAAAGGCAAGCAAAAGCAGCGAAATCCTGTATGGCAATACTTTGAGAAGTTCAATGAGAAGGAAATGCAAACTTTCCAAGGTGGTATTGAGGTACAGTAACTACCACCCTAGTAGTAGTAACTGTAATTGTATGTAAAATATCACTGGGACTAATTACAAAGTCGGATATGGTGTTTTTGGAATTCAGAGAATTAGACAATTGGAAGTGTGTGGGGTTTTTGTCCAGGAATTCAGATTTATTGCACAGAGTATAATCTTGGAGCATTTAATTTGTATAATAAGATTGTTGGCAAGACAAAACCCCCTAGGAAGAAGTGCTAGAGATTGGCACAAATCCTCCAATAATCTAATAGAGGCCTATTCTAGCCCATTAGAGTGACACCATTGTTGTTGTTGACATTATAAAAACATCCACCCTCATTTGCTGGGATTTTACAGATTTACAATGGAAGGAATTTTTATTTGAACCTTTATTTTACTAGGCAAGTCAGTTAAGAACAAAATCTTATTTATAATGACGGCCTGGGAACAGTGGGTTAACTGTCTTGTTCAGGGGCAGAACGACAGATGTTTACCTTGTCAGCTCGGGGATTCGATCCAGCAACCTTTCGGTTACGGGCCCAACAGTCTAACCATACATAATTATGATGTATTACATAATTGTGCAATTGGTCAATTAGAGCTCTTTAGGCTTGTTTGGGTGGTTAAACAAGATATATTTGATGTTGTATGTTCAGGGTCTGTATTCACAAATCATCTCAGATTAGGTAAGAGTAGTGCTGATCTAGGATCAGTTTAGATGGCGTAACAGTGCAGACGTGTTTTTGTTCGTCCCGTCTCGTGTCCCGTGTAAATAGTTTGTAATAGTTTGTAATTTGTCTTTCCATACATTGTTTTATTTATTTTTTATTTGTTCCCGATTTACCTCTCCTGCAAGCCACCTTACCCAACGTGAAACGGATCAAATTTCCGTACTTTTCATTATTCAGTCAAAGCTAGCCTGCTAGCTAGCTTGCTAACTAGCCATCGCTAACCACTGCTAGCGGTCCTCACCACCACTTAGTTCGGACAATATTGGCTAGTCTGCACAGCGCGCTACCAACCCAGCGCATATCGGACTGCGTTCCCTTCCACTTCACCGGATTTCCACTGAAATCACAGGTCTATCACACCGGATCATCACAGCTAGCTAGCTGCATTCGAGTGACCGACGTTTTTAGCTAACCTCCATTGTTCACATGCTACCTATGCTAGCGTGAGCTAGGCTCATCTCCCGGACAGCCGATGTGTACTAGCTACTCTCCCGGGCTACAGTACCTCTGTCTACCTGCCTGGACCTTCTACTGTCGACACGGAGCCCCACCGAGGCACCGCGACTGGTCTGCCGACGTAATTGTCCGACGTGGTCTCAACAGGGTTCTCCTCTGCGACGTCGCCGAAGATCCATCTGCTAGCCCCGGCCTGCTAGCACTCTGAACGCTGTGCCTCCTCGCTCGCCTAGTGCAGCGCCCACTGAACTACTCCCTGGCTCACCTCTTTGCTGCTCATCAGATCCTATGATTACTCAGCTTCACAGCTGATGCCTGCAGGACTGTTTGGCTATATGGTATTTCATTCTGTTTAACTACCAGGCCTCAGGTCCTGTGTGTAGCACATCACATTTCTCTAACTGACCCTCTTTGTCCATTCATCGCCATTACCCGTCGTTGTCTTAGCCCTCTTAATTAACTGTTATTTTTTGCCCCTCATTAACTGTTTGTTTTTTATGCCCCTTTCTTATTTCAATATGCCTTGTCTGTTGCTGTTTAGGTTAGCTATTATTGTTTTATTTCACTGTAGAGCCCCCAGTCCCGCTCAACATGCCTCTGATAGCTCCTTTGTCCCTCCCCCCACACATGCGGAGACCTCACCTGGCTTAACTGGTGTCTCCAGAGATGCAACCTCTCTCTTCATTACCCAACGCCTAGGTTTACCTCCACCGAACTCACATCCTACTATACCCTTGTCTATACGTTATGCCCTCAATCTATTCCACCACGCCCAGAAATCTGCTCCTTTTATTCTCTGTACCCAACGTACTAGACGTCCAGTTCTTAAAGCCCTTAGCCGAATACTGATTCTACTCCTCCTCTGTTCCTCTGGTGATGTAGAGGTAAACCCAGGTCCTGTAACCCCCAGTACTACACCTATTCCCCAGGCGCTCTCATTTGTTGACTTCTGTAACCGTAAAAGCCTTGGTTGAAGCTATCCAAAGTTTTAGGAGAAAATGTAGAAAAGTGGAGCGTCTTTGGAAATCTTCTAAACTGGAGGTTCATAGGCTCCACCTTAAAGATCTAAGGGTTTCCTTGAATGAGATGCTGAGAAAGGCCACAACTTGCTTCTTTTCTCAGCTTATATCCTCGAATAAGCACAATTCTAGAATCTTATTTGACACCATTAATAAATTAGTTTCTCCATCTAGCCCTCAAGCAACTGTGTTATCTAAATCTGACTGTAATGAATTCCTCCACTTTTTTGTTAATAAGATCAGAGATGTTAGGGCAAACATCTCACCATCACTGTCTCAGAACTCTGCCTGTGACTTGTCTCCTGCTCATTGTTGGTCCACTTTTACTCCTGTGACATTACATGACATCACTTCTCTGTTACATTCTTTGAAATCCTCATTTTGTCCTATGGATGTTGTTCCTACTGTGCTATCTGTACAGGTTTTTGACTCCATTGGCCCCTATATTGTTGAGATGCTTAATTCTTCACTTTTAACTGGTGTCGTTCCTAGTTTATTTAAACATGCTGTTGTTAAGCCTGTACTTAAAAAAACAAATTTGGATCCGCTACAACCTAAAAGTTACAGGCCAATATCTAAACTTCCATTCATGTCAAAAATTCTAGAAAAAGTTGTAGCAGAGAAACTCACCCTTTTTCTAGAGAAACATGAGTTGTTTGACAAATTCCAGTCTGGTTTCCGTAAAAAACATTCCACGGAAACGGCGTTACTTAAAGTTTCTAGTGATATTATGATGTCAGCTGACTCTAAAGAATATTCAGTGTTGGTTTTATTGGACCTCTCATCGGCTTTTGACACTATTGACCATAATATTATGATAAATAGACTTTGTGATCTGGTTGGGATGTCTGGATCAGTTTTAAAATGGTTTTCATCCTACCTGTCTGGTAGAAGTTTTAGTGTTTATGTGAATCAGATCATGTCTGAAACTGCAGAGTTGTCATGTGGGGTACCTCAGGGGTCTGTCTTGGGCCCTATTCTGTTCCTCTTGTACATATTTCCTCTCGGACAGATAATTAGTCAGTTTAGTGACATATCTTACCATCTGTATGCGGATGATATACAACTGTATTGCTCCTTTAAGGAAACTGAGTTCTCTAAACTGTCTTCCCTAATCAACTGTCTGACTAGTATCAAACAGTGGTTATGTGACAACTTTTTGCTTCTGAATTCAGACAAAACAGAAACACTAATTATCGCCCCTGAAAGTAAAATCCCAAAGATAATACAGCATATTGGTGACTTAGGCTCGTCTGTCCAACCGAGCCTTTGGAGCTTAGGTGTTGTTTTTGATTCAGCTGTCCTTGGAGCTCCACTCTAAACAATTAGTTAGAAACTGTTTCTTCCAACTGAGGAATATTTCCAAATTAAGATCATTTGTGACTAAGGGTGAGTTGGAGATGATCATTCATGCATTCATCTCCTGTCGTTTAGATTACTGTAACAGTCTTTTACCTGTTTGAGTAAAAAGGAGCTTTATCGCCTCCAGGCTGTTCAGAACTCTGCTGCAAGGCTTTTAACTCACATTAAGAAAAGAGAACACATCACACCTGTTTTAGCAGCATTACACTGGTTACCAGTCCAGTATAGAATTCATTTTAAAATCCTGGTTCTTACCTTCAGAGCCTTGCATGGTCAAGTGCCTACTTACATCACTGACTTGATACAGCTTCACACTCCCACCCGGAGTCTCAGGTCATTAGATCAGAGGCTATTAGTTGTTCCTCGCACTCATTTTAAAACTAGAGGGGACCAATCATTCCAGGCAGTGGCTCCTAAGCTGTGGAATGCTTTGCCTCCCCTTCTGCGTTTTGCGAACTCTGTTGATTCTTTTAAAAAGCAACTGAAGACTTTGCTCTTCAAGCAGGCTTTTAGGTAGTCGAGGGGTTTTATGGTTGTTTGTTATGTTTTCGATTTTTGTTTGGTGTTCTTGTGTTTCAAGATTTGTTATTGTATTTCATTTTATTGTGAAGCACTTTGTGATCTTTATCTGTGAAATGTGCTATATAAATACATTTTAATTTACTTTACTTTACTTTGGTTTCATGCATGTTAACATTGGAAGCCTCCTCCCTAAGTTTGATTTATTCACTGCTTTAGCACACTCTGCCAACCCGGATGTCCTAGCTGTGTCTGAATCCTGGCTTAGGAAGGCCACCAAAAATTCGGAAATTTTCATCCCCAACTACAACATTTCCCGTCAAGATAGAACTGCCAAAGGTGGCGGAGTTGCAATCTACTGCAGAGATAACCTGCAGAGTTCTGTCATACTGTCCAGGTCTGTGCCCAAACAGTTTGAGCTTCTACTCTTAAAAATCCACCTTTCCAGAAATAAGTCTCTCACTGTTGCCGCCTGTTACAGACCCCCCTCAGCCCCCAGCTGTGCCCTGGACTCCATATGTGAATTGATTGCCCCCCATCTATCTCCAGAGTTTGTACTGTTAGGTGACTTAAACTGGGATATGCTTAACACCCCGGCTGTCCTTCAATCTAAGATAGATGCCCTCAATCTCACACAAATTATCAAGGAACCCACCAGGTACAACCCAAAATCCGTAAACATGGGTACCATCATTGAAATCATCCTGACTAACTTGCCCTCCAAATACACCTTCTCTGTTTTCAACCAGGATCTCAGCGATCACTGCCTCATCGCCTGCGTTCGCAATGGGTCAGCGGTCAAACGACCACCCCTTAACACTGTCAAACGCTCCCTAAAACACTTTTGAAAGGATATTGACCTCATCCCGTCAGTAGAGGATGCCTGGTTGTTCTTTAAAATTGCTTTCCTCACCATCCTAAATAAGCATACCCCTTTCAAAAAACGTAGAACTAAGAACAGATATAGCCCTTGGTTCACCCCAGACTTGATTGCACTAGACCAACACAAAAACATCCTGTGGCGCACTGCATTAGCATCGAATAGCCCCCGCGATATGCAGCTATTCAGGGAATTCAGGAACAAGTACACACAGTCAGTTAGAAAAGCAAAGGCCAGCTTTTTCAAACAGAAGTTTGCTTCCTGTAGTACTAACTCCAAAAAGTTCTGGGACACTGTAAAGTCCATGGAGAATAAGAGCATCTCCTCCCAGTTGCCCACTGCATTGAGGCTCGGAAACACTGTCACCACCGATAAATCCACGATTATCGAAAATTTCAATAAGCATTTTGCTACGGCTGGCCATGCATTCCACCTGGCTACCCCTTCCCCCGGCCAACAGCTCTGTACCCCCGGCAGCTACTTGCCCAAGCCCCCCCCGCTTCTCCTTCACCCAAATCCAAACGGCTGATGTTCTGAAAGAGCTGCTAAATCTGGACCCCTACAAATCTGCTGGGCTAGACAATCTGGACCCTCTCTTTCTGAAATTATCAGCCAACATTGTTGCAACACCTATCACTGTCCACTATCCAACACCTGTTCAAACTCTCTTTCGTATCGTCTGAGATCCCTAGAGATTGGAAAGCTGCCGCGGTCATCCCCCTCTTCAAAGGGGGAGACACTCTAGACCCAAACTGTTATAGACCTATATCCATCCTGCCCTGCCTTTCTAAAGTCTTCGAAAGCCAAGTTAACAAACAGATAACTGACCACTTCGAATCCCACCGTACCTTCTCTGCTATGCAATCTGGTTTCCGAGCTGGTCATGGGTGCACCTCAGCTACGCTCAAGGTACTGAACGATATCATAACCGCCATCGATAAAAGACAGTACTGTGCATCCGTCTTCATCGACCTGGCCTAGGCTTTCGACTCTGTCAATCACCGCATTCTTATTGGCAGACTCAACAGCCTTGGCTTCTGAAGTGACTGCCTTGCCTGGTTCTCCAACTACTTCGCAGACAGAGTTCAGTGTGTCAAATCGGAGGGCCTATTGTCCGATCCTCTGGCAGTTTCTATGGGGGTGCCACAGGGTTCAATTCTTGGGCCAACCCTTTACTCTATATACATCAACGATGTCGCTCTCGCTGCTGGTGACTCTCTGATCCATCTCTACGCAGACGACACCATTCTGTATACATCTGGCCCCTCTTTGGACACTGTGTTTACTACCCTTCAAACAAGCTTCAATGCCATACAACACTCCTTCCGTGGCCTCCAACTGCTCTTAAACGCTAGTAAAACTAAATGCATGCTTTTCTATCGAACGCTGCCCGCACCCGCCCACCGGACTATCATCACTACTCTCGACGGGTCCGACTTAGAATACGTGGATACCTAGGCGTCTGGTTAGACTCTAAACTCAACTTCCAGACTCACATCAACCATCTCCAATCCAAAATTAAATCCAGAATTGGCTTCCTATTTCGCAACAAAGCCTCCTTCACTCATGCTGCCAAACATGCCCTTGTAAAACTGACTATCCTACCGATCCTTGATTTCGGCGATGTCATTTACAAATTAGCCTCCAACACTGTACTTAGCACATTGGATGTAGTCTATCACAGTGCCATCCGTTTTGTTACCAAAGCCCCATACACTACCCACCACTGCGACCTGTATGCTCTCGTTGGCTGGCCTTCATTATATATTTGTCGCCAAACCCACTGGCTCCAGGTTATCTATAAGTCTTTATTAGGTAAATCCCTGCCTTATCTCAGCTCACTGGTCACCATAGCAACAACTACCCGTAGCATGCGCTCCAGCAGGTATATCTCACTGGTCACCCCCAAAGCCAACACCTCCTTTGGCCGCCATTCCTTCCAGTTCGCTGCTGCCAATGACTGGAACGAATTGCAAAAATCATTGAAGCTAGAGGTTCCTATCTCCCTCACTAACTTTAAGCATCAGCTGTCAAAGCTGCTTATCGATCACTGCACCTGTATATAGCCCTTCTGTAAATAGCCCACACTACTACCTCATCCCCATATTTATTTTTATTATTTTCGCTAATCTTGCACTCCAGTATCTCTATTTGCACATCCTTCATTCCTGTTAATGCTAATCTGTAATTTATTTCACCACTATGGTCTATTTATTGTCCTACCTCCTAACCTTACTGCATTTTGCACTACATTTGCATTCTGTATATAGATTTTCTATTGTGTTATTGACTGTACGTTTGTTTATTCTCATGTGTAACTCTGTGTTGTTGTTTTTTGGTCACTGCTTGGCCAGGTCGCAGTTGCAAATGAGAACTTGTTCTCAACTGACCTACCTGGTTAAATAAAGGTGAAATAAAACCTACCTGGTTAAATAAAGGTGAAATAAAACCTACCTGGTTAAATAAAGGTGAAATAAAAAATAAAAAAATAACAATGAATAAGACGGACAGGGAGGACCTGGTTCTAGATCAGCACTCGTACTCTGAGACGCTTTATATATATTGTCCCGAAATTTGGGATATTGAGTCGATATGTGAACGTCTGAGGTAAAAGAGTAAGCACAAAAATGCCTTTCAAGATCTATACAGTAGTTCATATTGATTACCAGTGTCTCTTCCACGGTGGATGGTGACAATCTTTTCAGGCAGTTTATTTTAGGATGGAATGGCAGCCATGTAGAGGAATGGCTGCTACCTGTCCACATTATTATTTTAGCCAATGAGAGCAGCCGAAATCTGAGTGAGAATGTGTGTTTTCCACCTACCACACCTCCCAGTCAGTTACATCCTACTCTCTCAGAATGTGTCCCGAATGGCACACCTATTCCCTAAACCCTAATGCCCTGGTCAAAATGAATGCTGCCATTTGGGGCACAGCCTCAGTACTGATGCAGATGAACTGGGACAGGTCTCCATCCATTTTACATGTACTTTAGGGATGATGTCGTTGTGCCAGTTTGTTCAGGAGAGTATGTGGCTCAGTTGGTAGAGCATGGGGCATGAAATGCCTGGATTGTGGGTTTCATTCCCTCCTATAATGTACCCATATTATAATGTATGCACACGCTACCCACCTGTATAAAAGTGTCTGCCTTTTTCTTGTATGAGCTGTTGTGGAGAGACCTCACTGCATGCATGTAATGATTGTTTACTTCACTGCGTGTGAATCAATAAGCCAAAGGTAACTAGGCCGTTCGTTACCCGATACTGGCAGAGCGAGTGGACAACTGATCTATTCAAAGCTTGGCTCAACCCACACACATGATTGATATCTGTCACACACGCAAGATCGCACTCACACACACTCAGTGCACCATTGCTCCTAGTTAGACAATCACAGAGAACACCCACATCCTCCTAATTGAAACCCAAGAAAGATCTCATCACTTATTCATTTTTTTCTATGGAAACCCTCAGTACACTGGCTATCAATGGATAGCAACTTATAATGATGAAAGAGAATGAACATAATTATTTCTCCATCACATGACAGGCACTGGTGCCTATGTAATGCTCAATAGTCTACATGTTACATACTATGACATGTTTAGGGTAGGAAAATATTTCTGGAACACCTGGGAATTTGGGGGAAATTATTGGAATGTTGCAACGCTACACGTTACATGAGATTAATATGAGAATGAAGCAGTAATTCACTCCAACAACAGGAGGTATTTGACTGATCACACCTCCAATCTACTGTCTTCACACTAAATGTGAAGAGACATCCACTGCGTCCAGTAGTGCACCACATAGGGAATAGGGTGCCATTTGGGGAACACACCTGGTCCACCTGAGGGCAGATATAGCCTAATTAGACATGGCCCTCCTCTCCTCTCCAGCAGCAGATTCACCCTATGTCAGGCTCTGGCCATAGAGAAACCTATTTGCTTCTCTATGTAGCCATGGTCTGACAGTTCTTTTCTTTCTGTTTCTGGTGGTGGTTTGTGTTGGATCCCTAATTAGAGGCAGCTGTAGTGCATCGTCTCTAATTAGGGATCCTACATAGGTTTGTATGTTCCACACCGGGGATGTGGGTCGTTATCGTATATTTCGCAGTCACGGTGACAAGTAAGTGTGCTAAGTTACGTTTTGTCCTTTCGTGTTTGTTTGTTTGTTTGTTTGTTTGTTCAGTAGTTCGACATTGGTGTTGTTATACATAGTATCTATTATTACATAGTATAATAAATATGTCGAACAACTATCCCTGCGCTGTGCATTGGTCTATGTATTCACCCTCTCGTGACAGAACGACCCACCACTACGAGACCAAGCAGCGAAACTGGGGAGAGACGGAGAGAGAGGAGGTGCCGCGTTATGAACGATGCGCGAGACGGGGAAAAGCCCGAAAACAACCCCAAGCAAATTTTGGGAGGGGGCTATGGGGGTGGTCTGGCTACAGGGAGGAAGAGCCAATACCACCCCCCCTGTGGAGCATGGAGAGGACGAGGTACAAATGGGGGGCTCAGAGCAAGGTGGAGGAGGAGTATCTGGAGGAGCATTTTGGAGAGGTTCTGGAGGAATTGAGGGAGATAGAGGTTGAGAGGGAGATGGCGGAGTGGTCCAGTCCAGGTCCGGTCGTCTACTCCACTCCCGGGCCGGAGCAGTCCGCTCCTCCGGTGCCCAGTCTGGGTCCGATCGTCTACTCCACCCCCATGCCAGAGCAGTCCGCTCCACCAGTGCCCAATACGGGTCCGGTCGTCGTCTCCACTCCCATGCCAGAGCAATCCGCTTCACCGATGTTCAGTCCGGGTCCGGAACTCTGCTCCACTCCCCGCACCCGACCTCCAGTGCGTGCGCCCAGCCAGGTGCTTCCAGTGCCGGCTCCACGCATCCGACCTCTGGTGCGCCTCCCCAGTCCGGTACATCCCATGCCGGCTCCCTGCACCGGCTCCCCGCACCCGACCTCCAGTGGGTGCGCCCAGCCAGGTGCTTCCTGTGCCGGCTCCACGCACCCGACCTCCGGTGCGCCTCCCCAGTCCGGTACGTCCCGTGCCGGCTCTCCGCAGCCCGGAACCTCCAGCAAAGGTCCGCAGCCCGGAACCTCCAGCCAAGGTCCGCAGCCCGGAACCTCCAGTGAAGGTCCGCAGCCCGGAACCTCCAGTGAAGGTCCGCAGCCCGGGACCTCCAGCGAAGGTCCGTAGCCCGAAGCCTACAGCGAAGGTCTGCAGCCCGGAACCTCCAGCGAAGGTCCGCAGCCCGGAACCTCCAGCGAAGGTCCGCAGCCCGGAACCTCCAGCGAAGGTCCGCAGCCCGGAACCCCCAGCGAAGGTCCGCAGCCCGGAACCCCCAGCGAAGGTCCGCAGCCCGGAGCCTACAGCGAAGGTCCGCAGCCCGGAACCTCCAGCGAAGGTCCGCAGCCCGGAACCTCCAGCGAAGGTCCGTAGCCCGAAACCTCGCTCCGGGGTTGGAACAGTCCGCTCCACCGGTACCCAGTCCTGGTCCGGTGGTCTGCTCCACTCAATGGCTGGAGCCGTTTACCCCACCGGTGCCCAGTCCAGGCCCGGGTAAGGATCCCGCTCCATGGCCGGAGCCCTTTGCCCCACCGGTGCCCAGTCCGGGCCCGGTTAAGGGTCCCGCTCCATGGCCGGAGCCGTTTGCCCCACCGGTGCCCAGTCCGGGCCCGGTTGTTTTCCCCGCTCCATGGCCGGAGCCGTTTACCCCACCGGTGCCGAGTCTGGGCCCGGTTAAGGGTCCCGCTCCATGGCCGGAGCCGTTTGCCCCACCGGTGCCCAGTCCGGGCCCGGTTAATGATCCCGCTCCAGGCAGCTGTAGTGCATCGTCTCTAATTAGGGATCCTACATAGGTTTGTATGTTCCACACCGGGGATGTGGATCGTTATCGTATATTTCGCAGTCACGGTGACAAGTAAGTGTGCTAAGTTACGTTTTGTCCATTCGTGTTTGTTTGTTTGTTTGTTCAGTAGTTCGACATTGGTGTTGTTATACATAGTATCTATTATTACATAGTATAATAAATATGTCGAACAACTATCCCTGTGCTGTGCATTGGTCTATGTATTCACCCTCTCGTGACACCATAGCTCACCCCAGGTTAGTATTCGTTCTGCTTGTGGGCCTCAGACCACGAGATGACTGGGGCAATTTGTTGAGGTATGGCACTGTTTTAAGATAGATGTTTTAGATATAGGGCCTAAGTCTGGGGAACAGTGTCCAGTCAATGTGAGCAGACATTTGTGTTAGTGTGCACTAGAGATTTAGGACGATACCCACATTTTAGATCTGGTATAACAGGAAGTGTTATACCAGATATATAACCAGGTTACCAGGTGTTTTCGGTAGAGTACCTCAGGGTTTTTACTGGCTCAAAAAGGGGTTTAGGTGGTTGTAACTGTCCTGACAAGGCAACACTGAGCCACGTGCCCAGCACACTCTCTGGATTATAATCCTTGGAAAGGGGTTAAAGCAGACCAAACATAGTCACATAATCTAGTAGGATTTACCCACCAAACACGTGGTTCTCTCCATGGCTCTCAAACATCTGGGCAATGCCAGGAGGGGTGTATCATGGGATTGGCTCTTCTGGTGTCACACTTTATTGATTTACCTATAGTGTTACGAAACCAGTAACTAGCCTACTGATGTTGCTGCACTCGTTATGACTAGGGTTCTCAGGCCTAGCTACATGGTATGTAACCTGATTTGATCTGTGCATAAATGTGAGAAGTAAGCGTATGAGACCAGGTTTTGAATGTACCCAGGAGACAGCTACCTAACCTTAGGTCCAGCTCCTTCTTGACCTCTTGGTCGGCCAGCCCAAGTTCAGAGGGTGGCAAATACCAAAGGCATGCCCAAACTAAAGACTGAAAAGAAATGGAAGGCCTCATGGCCACCAATGAAAATCATCAGCCTCACACATTTTCCAGCTAAGACACTGACAGCCAATCACCTAATTTGACTGTCAGCTATTGACTGAATACGATATTGTTTACTGAATACAATATCACCCACCGTTGTGATTCTTGCTAAATGTTTCATAGGTATTTGTATACTAGTATTGTTAGACATTTACTGCATCACTGGAGCTAGAAACAATAATTTTTCTGCACCTGCTTTAACATCTGCAAATCTGTTACCGTGACAAATAAACTTTAATGTGATGATTAAATAGAAAATGAAATAGAACAATAATTAAATGGAACAATAGGATCTCTATCTGGTTTAGACTACATGTATGTTAGGAACATTTTGTACTCAATTGGTGTTTTAACTATGTTGAAGAAAGCAAAATATGCTATATATTATAAAAATATTTCCTCAAATTCTTTGAGAACCATCACACATTTCATTATCTTGATCAATGAAACATTTTCAAAGTACATGAATCAGTTTTTATGGCCTATTCTAAATTGATCAAGCGTGATCAGGAACATGTGATGGGCCTCTATGTACAGTAAGTTAAGTCTTTACCCTTCCTCTCCTAAAAGTGTAACGTCTTCAAGGCATAGCCGAACACATGTAAACTCTCAGGATCACACACACACACAGAGACATTAAAAGCCATTGCAGCTGCTTTTGGTGCATTCTGGAATTTTCAGGCCTGCCCTGTTGGCCAGAGTTCTTACTCCCTAGCTGTATGTGTGTGTGTGTGTGTGTGGGAGGGGTTCAGGGGGCGAGGGGGCTTGTTTTCAGAGCCTGGAGAATGGTCAGAGAGCACTGAAGGAGTGTTCTCCCAGAGACAGGACAGAACTGGGTCATACAAGGGCTGAAACTCCAAAACGTCAACTTTCTGTGGTTTACTTGATTGTAGTTTGAAAGACGAAGAGCAAGAGGCCTTTCCTCTATGTAGTTTCTGTGTGTTTTACTGAAAGGAGACAAGGAGTAGTAAGTAGGAATAATACGTAGGAGTTTATCTGTCTGTGCTGGGACTGTGAGGAGATGGGCAGAAGTTGATTGGGTTTTTCTTCCAAGCCGGGCAGAGGAGAGCAGAACAACAGCCCGGGTAGGGCAGATATGTATCTCTCTGGCAGTGAGGAGTCTGACGTGGTGAGTCCATTAAAGTCTTCACAACATCACAGACACGTACTGTAAACATACTTACACATTCTGAGGCTCTCTATCTGTTTGCTACACAGATTCAGCAGTAGTTCTCTTGTTCTTTCTCACTCTCCTCTCTGAACCGTGGAGAGTTTTGTTTCTAGACCAAATTCCAAAGGGCGTAATGTTAGGCTTCCTATTTTGTTTCCTTAGAACTTTTCCTGGAAGTCAGTTTGTTGCTTGAGAGTGTCGCTGCTCTGGTTCTCATGTAGCGTTCAACGGGGGTCATTTTGTGGGTAGTGGATTGTTTGGGCGTCTCAACGTTACTAGCCAAAGGTGGAAAGCTGCCTCAGTTATTAACGTCTTGTGTGAAGTTAGGAAAATAAACACCTGGGACATGGGACACGCCTGGTCCTCCGGCTACAGAGACTGTTTAGTTGGTGAACATAAAGCCTTTCAAAGGCCCACTTTCATTAACCATGGCTGTTCAGAACTTTTTTCTGTCTCTGTTTTCTAGCAGTATAGTCTCACCGTAAAGATCTCTGTATCATGTTAACTCTAGTCTGACTGTATTTATTTAATGACTATTTAAGCAACATCTAATTTGATTTTTTTTTTTTTTACATGAACGAACAATTTCAAGGTTTTCTACATAGATTTGATTATCTTGGGTAAATAAATGAAATTAGCTCCAGTATGCTAATCTTTTAGAGTGTGAACTGTATTACTGTACCGTCCTGTATTATACTGTAATATATGGACTGGAAATAAGCACATCATTCAAATCATTTATTTAGCCTTTATTTAACTATGCAAGTCAGTTAAGAACAAATTCTTATTTACAATGACGGCCAAACTCAGTGACGTCCTATTGGACTCCCGATCACAGCCGGTTGTGATACAGTCTGGATTCAAACCAGGTTGTCTGTAGTGACTCCTCTAACACTGAGATACAGTGTCTTAGACCACTGAACCAGGTTGTCTGTAGTGACTCCTCTAACACTGAGATGTAGTGCCTTAGACCACTGAACCAGGTTGTCTGTAGTGACTCCTCTAACACTGAGATATAGTGCCTTAGACCACTGAACCAGGTTGTCTGTAGTGACTCCTCTAACACTGAGATATAGTGCCTTAGACCACTGAACCAGGTTGTCTGTAGTGACTCCTCTAACACTGAGATATAGTGTCTTAGACCACTGAACCAGGTTGTCTGTAGTGACTCCTCTAACACTGAGATGCAGTGTCTTAGACCACTGAACAAGGTTGTCTGTAGTGACTCCTCTATCACTGAGATATAGTGCATTAGACCACTGAACCAGGTTGTCTGTAGTGACTCCTCTAACACTGAGATATAGTGCCTTAGACCACTGAACCAGGTTGTCTGTAGTGACTCCTCTAACACTGAGATATAGTGTCTTAGACCACTGAACCAGGTTGTCTGTAGTGACTCCTCTAACACTGAGATGCAGTGTCTTAGACCACTGAACAAGGTTGTCTGTAGTGACTCCTCTATCACTGAGATATAGTGCATTAGACCACTGAACCAGGTTGTCTGTAGTGACTCCTCTAACACTGAGATATAGTGTCTTAGACCACTGAACCAGGTTGTCTGTAGTGACTCCTCTAGCACTGAGATATAGTGTCTTAGACCACTGAACCAGGTTGTCTGTAGTGACGCCTCTAACACTGAGATATAGTGTCTTAGACCACTGAACCACTCTGGACTCTAATAGAAATAGATACTAAATTAGATGTTATTTGTCTGTGCCTCTGTCTCGGTCTGTCCTTTTGAGTCTGTGATTGTGTGTGACACTCAAAGTGTGTCTGTCTGTCTTCCTTCTCCCTCATTGACTCTTTGTGGTGTGAGAGAGAGCTGGAGACAGACAGGGGAGTACCTGATCTGCTCTCATTCCAATCTGCTACTGTTTGCTGTTCCACTCAAACTGGCCTGCAAATACCAATGACACACATATTTTTTAAATGTAGATGGGGGACAGATGAGAGGGATATAGCAGAGAAAGTCAACGGTGGAATGGGGATCGAACCACCGCCTCCATGGGGAATATGTGGTCTGGGGACGTATCACATCAAATCAGCCTCTAAAGTCCATTGCGCGCAAGATGCCGCTGTTGAGCAAGATGAAAATTCATTGAGCAAGCAAAAACAGTCGAAAGCGCAGAGGATGGATCCCGTGAATATATCTGATCGAGAGAGAAGAGGATGTCCCTCGAGCAGACATGCCAAACTTGAGCACTTGCAAGTTTGACTTTAGACTGAACATCATTGCCGCAGATCAAAAATAAAAATATAGAACTGTATGCAAAGAAACATGATTCAAACATGTAAAAAAATACATCTGAAAATTGTCTCGCCTTTGTCAACTTTTCACTCTCAATTTCTCAAGTTGCTCTATCTCAAGTGTTGACACCTTTGGGTTTCAATTTATTTTTTTTCTTGATTGGATTTCAGGCTGGTGGGGGCGGGCATAGAGTCGGTGCGTGTCTACAAACCTTCGATTGGTCATTTGTGATGGAGTGATGGACGAACTAACAAATGTTTGCCCAGGGTGTTGACTAGATTGCATACCGCTTTTGTCAGATTTGCCTTTTGTAGCAGGTTAGGAGAACTTACGCAGCAGGTTAGGAGAATTCATGTAGCAGGTTAGGAGAACTTACGCAGCAGGTTAGGAGAACTTACGCAGCAGGTTAGGAGAATTAATGTAGCAGGTTAGGATAATTCATGTAGCAGGTTAGGAGAACTTACGCAGCAGGTTAGGATAATTCATGTAGCAGGTTAGGATAATTAGGTTAGGGTTAGGTAAAGGGTTAGAATTAGCTCAAATGAAAAAATGTAACTTTTAGACCATTCTAGCCATGACCCGTAGCCAGTCCAGTGTTGTGTCGTGTGATTGGTTGAGTCTTCTTGGGTGCATGACGTTAAACAGCCAGCTTGAACAGTAAGCACAGAGTGACTTGGGAAACCCAGCTTCAATTTCATACATAAGCTAAGTAGTTGGTAAATACATTGAATAAGCTATACTATACCTTGGGTTGAGTGGAATCTTCTAGCTAGTTAATTTCTTGTTAGGCAGCAACGTTCGTCTGTAAGACGAAAGGCAGACAGTTGCCGAAAGGCAGACAGCTAAGTAACACCATAGTCCACCACTAGCTAATTGTTTTTCTTCACCTTTTCGTAAAATCTGATATGTGTTTGCTTGATATGAGGGAGTTAACCCCAGTGTATTAATTAGTAGATGGAGTACGAACAATGTGGCTGTGTTCTAACAAGTTCATTCATCATACACTAGGTACTGGCCATATTCAAGTTGTGAGTGCCATAGTAGGGAGGCAAACATGCGTTCTGACAAGCAGTCAATGCACAACAATTGATCACAATAATGGCGGTGAAAACAGATATTTTTATGACATTTGTTAAAAAGAGGTGGATCCCAGCTTTCCATTCCAACTTATTTTCCAACACATAAATATGCGTGAACTGCACCATTTTAAACTCAGAGTTTTTAGCAGTGGTGTTGGTTAAGCATGTTACTACTCTGCAATTCGCCTTGAGTGCATAGGGGAGATTGGGGCTAAATGTATCATGGGTCAATTGTAGGATAACTTGGGATAAAACGGCACCCGACCAAAGGATATTTGTTTTGTGAGTGACTTAAAGATGCACTATGCAGAAATTGATCCGCCATTTCCTGGTTGCAAAAATTCTAATAGTTTGTCTAATTTCAGTGTGACAAAACAAGCAAGCATAGTGTAGAGAATCATTGGACCATCTAAACTGCTGTGAAATATCTTTTCCATAACAAAAAATATTGTATATTCAGCTGTTTGAAGCTGGTGTACAAAACTGAAAATAAAAGACACAAAAACTAAACTTCAGAATGGGAAGCATAGAAATAGCAAACATAGAACAGATCTACAGCTTCTTAGAACAGATTTACAGCTTCTTAGAACAGATCTAACACTTATTAGAACGGATCTACCGCTTCTTAGGGTGTTTTCACACTTGGTCCCTTTCAGGCAATTTTTGTGAACTCAGTGTGGTTCGCTTACATTTTTGTCAAGTGTGAACTCTCAGAAGAGCCCCCGAAGCAAACTGAACTTAGTCCATCTCAAGAGTTTGGTTCACTGGAAGTCCGCGGCCCATCTCTCTTTTTTAGCACACAAAGCTCTCTAGGTTCACTTGTCAAGAGAACTGCACTACGCCCCTTTTGACCCTTTGGGCTTATCATACTTTTCTGCTGATGCTGTGCGCTCTGACAAGAAGTGACCTCTATGAAATTGTTAATTGATAATATCAAGCAACAGCTCTCAACAACGCATAACAACTCAGTGATTTATGTTCAGTTTTCTGTGAGAATGAAAGCCCTAGGCTTTGACAGGACCCCACTCCAATGACGAAACACTTCTTTTTTTTAAATGCTCAATATATGAAAACCTGTGATATGCTTCGGTGCAGCGGACAATCTGGCGATGTAAAAGATAAGTGCCCTTTCTACCACAAACTTCGTGACATCCTCAGAGCAAGTCCTTGCTCCGACCCAGGAATCATCATAGAGGGAGGAACCTGCGATATGGCTCAAACTGGTAAAGTACATTTGGGCTGACGCTGACGTTACTTGCAGTGGCAGGGGATCAACTAGTAGTAGCTAGCTGTCCAGCTGGGGATGAATGGGGTTCTGGGTGATAGCTGTGTCTGTTCCGCTGTGTGAGTCAGGAGAGGGGATCTACTAGCAGCTAACACCATCTAGTGTGACTGTGAATAGGATCCAATACTAGCTAACAATCATGACAACCTGTACAAAATATTGTATATAGCTATCAATATCCAAAGCTGTGTGTGAATTAATTGTAATGCTTGGCATTTAATTATCTATCCTCAGATCTCATGGACAGCAGCAGTCTCAATGAAAGTTCAAGCACCTGTGAAGGGCCTACTTCAGAAGACAGGGGAGAGAAACGCTCTGGTGGAAGCCCACCCCTAGCCCGAAATACTCGGCTGGAAAAAAAGGCAAGAAAACAATCTTCAACAACTCACAGGGATGATCACAATGGTCTTCGAAACAGAGGAAAGAACATGACGAATTTGTGCACAAAGAAGATGCCAGGCACCATCAGGAACTGGAGAGAGGTAGTGAATGCAGATGGAAGCGGAAGGAAAGCGGCAACAAGCCCAGGACAAGCATGACCAAGCCATGATGAGCTATGTTGTTTCTTCAAGCAGTGCTCCTGCTCCCTCTTCATCATATGACCCAAATGACATGGTTCCTCCTCAAAGCTCTCTAACTGAAAACGTAACTTTCCACTGTCTTACCCCCATGCACCAGCCTACAGATCATAGTCAGGAAACTTCTGCCACCAGTAATCACTCGTATCTGCTTTCCATGAGTTAAATAAGTATAATTGAACACAACTAGTTATGGTTAGGTTTCAGGTAATGTGTTAGTTTTATGTTACTGATATTACTTTTGAGTTCTTAATATTCAAATCTTCATGTTGAAGTTTGTTATTCTATTGCTGACACAATTGTAATTAGTTGTACTGTGATAGGCTAACTGGTTTGATGTTGAAGTGACAGGTAGGCAGACAGAGCAGTGGAACTGAGTTTTGCTTGTTTTAGTTGTAAGATATCCTAATATCTTGAGAGACACATTTTGTGTTTGAATAAATAACTTTTCAACAAACTCTTTGATGACTAGAACTGATTTTATTTGACATGGACTTATAAATCAGTTTCATGCTAATACATGGTAAGCATTGGAAATAAAGGTTAGTCATGTTCTGTCAGCAAACACAAGGTTATGTCTACAGTGCATCAACTCAAGTACAGAGCCTTCGGAAAGTATTCAGACTTTGACTTATTCCACATTTTGTTACGTTACAGCCTTATTCTAAAATGGATTAAATAAATACAAATCCTCAGCAATCTACACACAATACAATACAATACAATACCATGACCACAATACAATACAATACAATACCCATAATGACATCAATCTACACACAATACCCCATAATGACATCAATCTACACACAATACCCCATAATGACATCAATCTACACACAATACCCCATAATGACATCAATCTACACACAATACCCCATAATGACATCAATCTACCCACAATACCCCATAATGACATCAATCTACACACAATACCCCATAATGACATCAATCTACACACAATAACCCATAATGACAAAGAAACACTTTTTTATAAAGTTTTGCAAATTTATAAACCACAAAAAATAGAAATACCTTATTTACATAAGTAATCAGACCCTTTGCTATGAGACTCAAAATTGAGCTCAAGTGCATCCTGTTTCCATTAATCATCATTGAGATGTTTCTACAACTTGATTGGAGTCCACCTGTGGTAAATTCAATTGATTGAACATGATTTGGAAAGGCACACACCTGTCTATATCAGGTCCCACAGTTGACAGTGCATGTCAGAGCAAAAACCAAGCCATGAATTATTCGTAGATCTCCGAGACAGGATTGTGTCCAGGGACAGATCTGGGACAAGGTGCCACAACATGTCTGCAGCATTGAAGGTCCCCAAGAACACAGTGGCCTCATTCTTAAATGGAAGATGTTTGGAACCACCAAGACTCTTCCTGGAGCTGGCCACCCAGAAAACTGAGCAATCGGGGAAGAGGGCCTTGGTCAGGGAGGTGACCAAGAACCCAATGGTCACTCTGACAGAGCTCCAGAGTTCATCTGCTGAGATGGGAGAACCATCCAGAAGGACAACCATCTCTGCAGCACTCCACCAATCAGTCCTTTATAGTAGAGTGGACAGACGGAAGCCACTCCTCAGTAAAAGGCACATGACAGCCCGCTTGGAGTTTGTCAAAAGGCACCTAAAGACTCTCTGACCATGAGAAACAAGATTCACTGGTCTGATGGAACCAATATGGCCTGTTTGGCCTGAATGCCAAGCGTCACGTCTCAAGGAAACCTGTCACCATCCCTACGGGGAAGCATGGTGGTGGCAGCATCATGCTGTGGGGGTGTTCTTCAGCAGCAGGGACTGGGAGACTAGTCAGGGTCGAGGCAAAGATGAAAGGTGCAAAGTACTTGATGAAAACCTGCTCCAGAGCGTTCAGGACCTTAGACTGGGGCAAAGGTTTACCTTCCAACTGGACAACAACCCTAAGCACACAGCCAAGACAACGCAGGAGTCTCTGAATGTCCTTGAGTGGCCCAGCCAGAGCCCGGAGTTGAACCCGATCAAACATCTCTGGAGAGACCTGAAAATAGCTGTGCAGCGACGCTCCCCATCCAACCTGACAGAGCTTGAGAAGATCTGCAGAGAAGAATGTGAGAAATTCCCCAAATACAGGTCTGCCAAGCTTGTAGCTTCATACCCAAAGAAGACTCAAGGCTGTAATCGCTGCCAAAGGTGCTTCAACAAAGTACTGAGTAAGGGTCTAAATACTTATGTAAATGTGATATTTAAAATTCAGCAGGGGCAGCCATCTTTTTCCATGTGCAAATGCACATCTCCCAGAATGCACATCTGTAAATGGTCTCAGGTCCCATGAATCATTGCATCCTGAATGAGTCCTCATTCAAAAGCAAGGACAGTGTGAATATAAAGACAACCAAGTTCTTTCACTTTTTTTTACCCTAGAGTTCACTTTAAAGAGGACTATCTGTAACATACAATTCTAAGTTATATATTGCAGATAGAAAGCATAGAAATAGCGCACATAGAACAGATGTACCGCTTCTTGGACTTGCTTTCAATGAGAATGACAGATCTATAACACACATTTCTATTTGGTCGGGTGGCACAAAAAGTTACATTGTTTATACAGGTTTTTTGGGACATAAAATGTATCAATACTGTACATGCTAACTGCTACAATACTGTACATGCTAACTGTATCAATACTGTACATGCTAACTGTACAATACTGTACATGCTAACTGTATCAATACTGTACATGCTAACTGTACAATAGATAGATAGATAGGTACTTTATTGATCCCCCGGGGGGGAAATTTCATTATCAAGCAGCTACAACAAAAACACAGGGCAGGTGCAAAATGCCACAACGAAAGTACACAAAAGACAGATACACGGTACATGATACATAGAGCGGCAGTATGAAAAAGTATAGAAATACAGGATATCTGGAGTGCAAAAAAAAGCTATAAAAGGACATTGCATAGTATGAGTGGTTGGCTGAATATGTACACTATACATTGGTGGATGTTGGATGGTTAACTATACTATACAGGTTGATGGCAGAGAAATACTTCAGTAGCTAATGCGTATGATATGAGCGAGGGTAATAATAGTTTACTTAATAGACAGACTGGGTAAATGAACAGGTAGGTGAAAATTTTGCATGGTTAAATTAGCTGTACAGTTAGGTATACAGTTATATTTACAGATAAGTGAATACTTGCATGTTTACACAAACTGTACAGGTAAATGACAGGAAGAGATACTTTAATAGCTAAATGTGTGTATGATATCATTGGGGTAATAATAGTAATTCCCTTAAAATACAGTCCTTAGTGCGCAGGGTTTAATTACAGACAACTGCACTTATTGCACATTTGATATACTAAAAGCAATGAGAAAAGGTGCAACTGGCAGGATACTAATATGCATTCCCGAGTGAATGCCTAGGTCCAATAATTACTTACAATATTGCATGTGATATAATATAACAACTGTACATGGGTATGTATATACAGACCTGTATGAATAAGTAGGTCCTGAGTGGATGAGTGCTGACGGAACAGAGTTACTCACGGATGGATGCATAATTGTTAAACTAGGTCCTAGCACCCCAACAGTTCCAGATCTATGTTGCCGACGGCACGGCACCCCGGTGAGGCATTATATAGTCTCATAGCCGCCGGCAGGAAGGACCTCCTGTAGCGCTCTCTGGCACACCGTGGTGGGATCAGTCTGTGACTGAAAGAGCTCCTCTGCGTCATAACCATAGCGTGCAGAGGGTGGGTGACGTTGTCCATGATGGCCAGCAGTTTGGCCAGGATCCGTCTCTCCGCCACCTCCTCTAGAGTGTCAAGGCTCATCCCCAGGACAGAGCTAGCCTTCCTGATCAGCTTATTTACCCGAGAAGCATCACCGGCTTTGATGTTTGCTCCCCAGCACACCACTGCAAAAAAGATGGCACTGGCCACCACAGACTGGTAGAAGGTATGCAGTAGTTTACTGCACACGTTGAAGGACCTGAGCCTCCTCAGAAAGTAGAGTCGGCTCTGGCCCTTTTTGTACAGGGCCCCGGTGTTACCAGCCCATTCCAGTCTGTTGTCCATATGGACACCCAAGAACTTGTATGACTCAACCATTTCCACATCCATCCCCTTTATAGGGACTGCAGTCAGTTGTGCCTTGGTTCTCCTGAAGTCCACCACCATCTCCTTAGTTTTGCTGATGTTGAGCTGAAGGTGGTTCTGCTCACACCACAACACAAAGTCACTGATTGTGCTCCTGTACTCCTCCTCCTGCCCACCCCTGATGCACCCTACAATAGCAGAGTCATCCGAGAACTTCTGTAGGTGGCATGTTTCAGAGTTATATCTGAAGTCTGAGGTGTAGAGGGTGAACAGGAAGGGGGACAGGACCGTACCCTGGGGGGCCCCTGTGTTGCTAACTGCCCGTTCTGACACACAGCTCTGTAGTCGCACAAATTGTGGCCTACCGGTCAGGTAGTCCGTGACCCAGGAGACTAAGGGTCCTTCCACTTTCATCCTCCTCATCTTCTCACCCAGTAGCAGGGGCTGAATGGTATTGAAGGCACTGGAGAAGTCAAAAAACATGACCCTCACAGTGCAACCTGCGTTGTCCAGGTGAGAGTAGGCCCTCTGCAGAAGGTAGATGATTGCATCATCCACCCCGATGTTGCGCTGGTATGCAAACTGCAGGGGGTCCATTGATGAACACACCAGGGGTCTGAGGTGAGCGAGGACTAACCTTTCCAGGGTCTTCATGATGTGGGATGTTAGCGCTACAGGTCTGAAGTCATTCAGGACAGTGGGGTGTGCCTTCTTGGGCACTGGGACGAGGCAGGATGTTTTCCACAGCACAGGGACCCTTTCTAGGCTCAGGCTAAGGTTGAAAAGACGCTGGAGTATTCCACACAGTTGGTCAGCACAGACCCTCAGCACCCTTGGGCTGATGCCATCAGGGCCCGCCGCTTTCCACTGGTGTAGTCTCTCCAGCTCTCTCTTCACTTGGTTGGTGGTGAAAGCCAGCCCAGGTAGGGAGGTGGGGGGAAGGGGGGTGTTGAGGATCAGTCCAGGGGGGGCAGGGGCGGAGGTGGGGTCACTGATTGTCTCAGCAGAGGTGCTGTGAGCAAAGTGGGGGGGGTGGTGGTGGGATAGCCGTGAGGGTGTGTGGTCTGGGGAGCTGGAGGGGAGGTGGACAGGGCCAGTATCGAACCTGTTAAAAAATTGGTTCAGCTCATTGGCTCTGTCCTGGGTCCCCTCCGTCTGCCCACTGTTTGACTTTTTGAAGCCAGTGATATTTCTCATACCCTTCCACACCTCTCTCACCTGGCTCTGCCTCAGCTTGTCCTCCATCTTCTCCTTATACACTCTCTTCCCCTCAGCAATCCGCAACTTCAGCTCCCTCTGGACGCATTTCAATTTGTCCTTGTCCTTCTCCTTGAAGGCCCTCTTCTTCTCATTCAGCAGGGCCTTCAGGTCGCTGGTGACCCAGGGTTTATTGTTTGGGAAACAGCGTACCTTCATGGTGGGTATAGTGTTGTCTACACAAAAATTAATATAGTCTGTTATGCAGTCAGTGAGTCCATCGATGTCCTCCCCATGAGCCTCACAGAACACATCCCAGTCTGTTGTTTCAAAGCAGTCCTGTAGGGCCTCATTCGCCTCCGGGGACCATCTCCTCATAGTCCTGGTGGTTGCAGGCTGCTGTTGGACCATAGGCCTGTAGAGTGGGGTGAGGTGGACAAGGTTGTGATCCGATCTACCGAGGGGAGGGAGTGCAGTGGAGTTGTATGCATCCTTCACATTAGCATATAACAAGTCCAGAGTTTTATTATTCCTGGTTGGGCACTTCACGAACTGTTTGAACGTGGGCAGCGTTGAAGAGAGAGATGCATGGTTAAAATCCCCCGAAATTGCAAGGAAAGCACTGGGATGCGCTGTCTGTAACCTCGCGATAACAGAGTGGATGACGTCACACGCTGCGTTTGCGTCAGCAGAGGGCGGGATGTAAACAATAACAGCAATGGCCGCCGTGAATTCCCTAGGTAGATAGTAGGGTCTCAGGCTAACGGCTAGCAGTTCAATGTCCGGGCTACAAAACTTTTCCTTAAGAGTAATATGTTAGGGATGACACCATCTGTTGTTAACTAATAAAGCCAGCCCACCACCCTTACTCTTACCGGAAGAGACGCGATCCCTGTCCGCTGTGATGGTCTGGAAACCGTCGATAGTGACGTTCTGTATGGGGATGTTATCGTTCAGCCAAGTCTCAGTAAAACACATTAGGCTAGCTTCCCGATAAATCCTTTGTCCACGAACAAGTCCCGCCAACTCATCCATCTTGTTATGTAGAGCCCTCACATTGCCAATACTGTACATGCTAACTGTACAATACTGTACATGCTAACTGTACAATACTGTACATGCTAACTGTATCAATACTGTACATGCTAACTGTACAATACTGTACATGCTAACTGTACAATACTGTACATGCTAACTGTATCAATACTGTACATGCTAACTGTACAATACTGTACATGCTAACTGCTACACAAACATTTGCCACTGCTACACAATTTTCCAGAGGTAACCTTGGGTGGAGGAACCTTGGGGGGAAGAGCCTTGGGGGGAGGAACCTTGGGGGGAGGAGCCTTGGGGGGAGGAGCCTTGGGGCCTCTCCTCCAATGGGGTTTTATAAGGCACGGAAAAAGGGTTCAAGGAATGGAGTACAGATGAAACGGCACAGAGCTGTTGCATGTTTGTCTCAATAGAATGGCAGACGTCACTATGAGGGACTAAGCAGAGATGAACAATCCATTCATCAGTATTATTGAGCCATAACAAACCTTCCTTAGACGTTTTGTTAAGAAACACATAAATTAGCATACAAGTATGTTTTAGCAGTCATACATGCGGAGCCATACCTTTAGATCTCTGGTGCAGCAGAGCTGACACATTAAAGATGAAGTTGCTGATGTCTGTGGAGGAGGTCTTGACCCCACTCTGGTTGCTCTCAAGACAGCAGTAATGCTGGAACGTGTCTCAGGCACTGTTGGTGGCTACGTCACCTCCCTCAGAACCAGTGAAGCTCTCCAGGTTCTTATAGTGGGGCATCGCTACAATCTATAGAGAGGACAGAAACATACAGGAGATGGAATTAGATTTAGTACAGTTGAAGAGCTAAATCCTGACTTTATTATTTATAACTCAAATCTTTATTCAAGTGATATCAATGCATGATTTACGAAAACATCTTAGTTGTGTCTAGGTGTTTAACAGTGTGTGTGGGAACTAACTGAGTCGATGAGTGTGTATGGGGACTGGACATCACTGAGTGCAGAATAGAGGGGTGAACTCAGACAAACAGTGTAGTCCATCCCTGCCTTGAAACACTGGTCTGGGGAGCACCAACTATCTGAGAAGACGAGAGAGAGATGGATGTCACAAAACACTGCACTAATATACACCCTGTAATACAGACTCAGAGTAGATCCTACTACACACACAGACTTGCATATACAGACCCATTACTCTCTCACACGCAACTAACATACACAGAGAGAGAGAGACTAGGTGTGTGTTTACCGTGATCCAGGGTGGAGGAATAACATCTGGTTGTTGTAATCAGGCATGGTGTTACCACACCGGCTAATAGTTGAGATTACACTGGGATGCATCACTGTCATCAATAGCTCCTCCCACTGGTCCGGTAACTATGCCAACACAACAGGTACATAGACATTGGTGTTTGATACCCCTGGTCAGGACTCCACTGAGGAAAGTTGTGTAAGGCACAAGATGAGTTAGGGAACACCCATGATCCCAAAAGCCTTAGAAGAAAGCTACGTCAAGGTCAAAGGTGACTCCAAACTTAGTGTCCTCTGCCTCGTAGGTGTAGTGGTCCAGGGCGATGAAGTAGAAAGCTGACTCCACCTTGTCAGACATATGTTCTCTACACACACACTGACCTGTCTCCTGAGAACTGCAGTGAGATAGAGAGTAAAAATATGATGTTAGGAAAGGTTTTAGGTTGTTTTCATTTTAGGACTGTAGCTGTATTAAAATAGGCAACTATGGATAATCATTTAGCCAAATAACTTATAATATACTATGTGGGACTGAGCCAAGCTGTACTAATCAATGCCACTCGTCAGTCAGTATGGCTCAGTATTGAACAGCCAGCTGTCATTTCATGCCCAACCCTCCTCGTGGAGAGCTATCCTCCTATTGGCTTTTACTTCATCCCTGACCTAACCTACTTGTACACATTCAGTATAGAACCATCCTCTGTATAGAACCATCTTTCTAACCAAATAGATAGCAGTTGGTCAAAGTCAATAACATGTCATCCTCTCTGTGACAAATGTCCATACAGCTTCAAAGCAATTAGATGAACTCTCAGTACATCTAATGATTAAGGTGGTGATTGATAGAAGTCATGGTTACCTGCAGGAAGTCCCCAGAGTTCTGTCTCTCTCTATCAACTAAGCAGAGAACAACATCCCCACCACGTTAGAGGTCATTCTCTTTTCTTGTAACTACGCAAAAACCTGCCAGAGTAAAAGTAATCAAATATGTATTCCCCAGTGAGAGCCTTCTCCCTCCCAGTCATGCTGGTCTTCCAAGTCCTCCATTTCTACTAACCCTTGTTAACAGTGCTCGCGGGACACATCCTCTGCTCTCGGGACACATCCTCTGCTCACGGGACACATCCTCTGCTCTCGGGACACATCCTCTGCTCGCGGGACACATCCTCTGCTCTCGGGACACATCCTCTGCTCACGGGACACATCCTCTGCTCGCGGGACACATCCTCTGCTCGCGGGACACATCCTCTGCTCTCGGGACACATCCTCTGCTCGCCGGACACATCCTCTGCTCGCGGGACACATCCTCTGCTCTCGGGACACATCCTCTGCTCTCGGGACACATCCTCTGCTCTCGGGACACATCCTCTGCTCGCCGGACACATCCTCTGCTCGCGGGACACATCCTCTGCTCGCGGGACACATCCTCTGCTCGCGGGACACATCCTCTGCCCAATCTGCACTATACCTGATACGTTTCTGGGGATGGAGCTAGAGATCTCAGCAGAGTGAGTCCTCTCATAACCAGCCGAGCGCTCATCAATCATCCACAGGTACCGCCTGCCTCCTACACCCAGCTCCTGCCGCAGCAGACCCACGTGGCTCTCCTGTCTCTCCCTAACCATATTCCTTCATATTAAGCTTTGATTGTTCCCTCAATGCTGCCACTAGTGCTGTGTTCCTGCATGGTCCCTTCCTCTCTCCTTTCAGTGAAGTGTGCCCCTAAGCACCCTCCCCCTGGCTTTAACCATTTAACCATCCTGGGTTGTGGCTGATAGACACAGTATATTCTCTACATAGCATTTAACCATCCTGGGTTGTGGCTGATAGACACAGTATATTCTATACATAGCATTTAACCATCCTGGGTTGTGGCTGATAGACACAGTATATTCTCTACATAGCATTTAACCATCCTGGGTTGTGGCTGATAGACACAGTATATTCTATACATAGCATTTAACCATCCTGGGTTGTGGCTGATAGACACAGTATATTCTATACATAGCATTTAACCATCCTGGGTTGTGGCTGATAGACACAGTATATTCTATACATAGCATTTAACCATCCTGGGTTGTGGCTGATAGACACAGTATATTCTCTACGTAGCATTTAACCATCCTGGGTTGTGGCTGATAGACACAGTATATTCTCTACGTAGCATTTAACCATCCTGGGTTGTGGCTGATAGACACAGTATATTCTCTACGTAGCATTTAACCATCCTGGGTTGTGGCTGATAGACACAGTATATTCTCTACGTAGCATTTAACCATCCTGGGTTGTGGCTGATAGACACAGTATATTCTCTACGTAGCATTTAACCATCCTGGGTTGTGGCTGATAGACACAGTATATTCTCTACGTAGCATTTAACCATCCTGGGTTGTGGCTGATAGACACAGTATATTCTCTACATAGCATTTAACCATCCTGGGTTGTGGCTGATAGACACAGTATATTCTCTACATAGCATTTAACCATCCTGGGTTGTGGCTGATAGACACAGTATATTCTCTACATAGCATTTAACCATCCTGGGTTGTGGCTGATAGACACAGTATATTCTATACATAGCATTTAACCATCCTGGGTTGTGGCTGATAGACACAGTATATTCTCTACATAGCATTTAACCATCCTGGGTTGTGGCTGATAGACACAGTATATTCTCTACGTAGCATTTAACCATCCTGGGTTGTGGCTGATAGACACAGTATATTCTCTACATAGTGTACTACTTTTGACCAGAAATGGCTCCCTACTGCCTATATAGGGCACTGCTTTTGACGAGCCTTATGAACTACATAGGGAAAAGGGTTCCATTTGAGACACAGTCCTGCTCCCTGAGATAGTGTGGTTTTATCGAAAGCCAGAGATACCATCAACTACGTGGGATGATGCATTTTTAAAGAGGAAATCGATTGGCACGTGGAATGCTGGGTAAACACTTTCCCCTGTTCCTCTCTGTTCCCTGAGTGTCACCTTGACGTCCAAGCAGCCAATCCTGCTCCCCAGACCAGAGAAGCCATTACTTCAGTACCTGACCGATCATTCCCGCGCACTCTTCACATGCAGGAACACACGCACGTACACGCACGCACATATTCGTTCACTCATTCAATCAATCTCTTAATTACCACTCCTCCCCTTTATCTCTCATTTTCTCTCCCTCTCTCTCACACACACCCTTTCTCTGCTTCCCTTCTTCATTATCAGTTAGAGTGGGAAGCAGTGGCAGGAGTCGAACACATGTTCTAACAGTACATCTTTTGTCATGTCTTTCTTTGTGTGCCAATGTCTTTGTGCAGTAGAAGGAGAAAGTATTCATAGTGTATAGGACAATGATTTATTAGACTTCCTGTTTCTGTGAGTGATGTGACATTTACAGGCAGATGGCTGTGAAGCAGCAGCCTTTTGTTCGACCTAAAGAATGAACACAGTTACAGGATGAGTCAGGCTCTCTCCTCTCTGTGTTCACCCCTAATGGCACCGCATTCCTTGACAGGATCTGGACAAAAGTAGTGTGCTGTGTAGGGAATTGGGTTCCATTCGAGATGATACCTGTATTCCTGAATATCAACTCTGCAGTCTGTGACAGGAGATTAGGGAAAAATACTGATAATATGGACCATGGAAAGATATGTTGTGAGATAAAGTCATTTCCATCTTCATAGTACTGGTTCTAGGAATAGGGTTTTAATGAACAATGTTTTTAGGGGATATGAAATTATCAGATATAATTGAAATATATCAAATACAATTACCTGCATAATGTCTAGGACCCTATTTTAAATATATACAGTCATGTAAAAAAGTAAGTACACCCCCTAGAAAGTTCTGCTAAAACATTTCTGCAGCATTGAAGGTCCCCAAGAACACAGTGGCCTCCATCATTCTTAAATGGAAGAAGTTTGGAACCACAAAGACTCTTCCTAGAACTGGCCGTCCGGCCAAACTGAGCAATCGGGGGAGAAGGTCCGCAGCAAGAACCCAATGGTCACTCTGACTGAGCTCCAGAGTTCCTCAGTGGAGATGGGAGAACCTTCGAGAAGGACAACCATCTCTGCAGCACTTCACCAATCAGGCCTTTATGGTAGAGTGGCCAGACGGAAGCCACTCCTCAGTAAAAGGCACATGACAGCCCGCTTGGAGTTTGCCAAAAAGCACCTAAAGACTCACTGACCATGAGAAAGAAAGAAAGATTCTATGGTCTGATGGTACCAATATTGAACTCTTTGGACTGAATGCCAAGCGTCACGTCTGAAGGAAACCTGGCACCATCCCTACGATGAAGTATGGTGGTGGCAGCATCATGCTGTGGGGATGTTTTTCAGCGGCAGGGACTGGGAGACTTCCCTCGATCTTTCCCTCAGGATCGAGGGAAAGATGAACGGATCTGTCCCTGGACACAATCCTGTCTCGGAGCTCTACAGACAATTCCTTTGTTCTCATGGCTTGGTTTTTGCTCTGACATGCTCTGTCAACTGTGGGACCTTATATAGACAGGTGTGTGACTTTCCAAATTATGTCCAATCAATTGAATTTACCACAGGTGAACTCCAATCAAGTTGTAGAAACATCTCAAAGATGATCAATGGAATCAGGATGCACCTGAGATCAATTTCTAGTCTCATAGCAAAGGGTCTGAATACTTATGTAAATAAGGTGTCTGTTTTTTTTCTTTTTGATACGTTAGCAAAACTTTATAAAAACATGTTTTTGCTTTGTCATTATGGGGTGTTGTGTTTAGGTTGATGAGGAAAAACAATTATTTAATCAATTTTAGAATAAGGCTGTAGCGTAACAAAATGTGGAACAGGTCAAGGGGTCTGAACACTTTCCGAATGCACTGTAGTTTGCTGGTGGAAGAATAATGGTCTGGGGCTGATTTTCATGGTTCAGGCCTCTTAGTTCCAGTGAAGGGAAATCTTAATGCTACAGCATACAATGACTTTCTAGACGATTCTGTGCTTCCAACTTTGTGGCAACAGTTTGGGGAAGGTCCTTTCCTGTTTCACCATGACAATGCCCCCATGCACAAAGCAAGGACCAGATTGATGTGAAAGAAATCAACTAGTTTGCACAGAGCCCTGACCTCAACACCAACACCTTTGGGATGAATTGCGACGCCGACTGCGAGACAGGCCTAATCGTCAACATCAGTGCCCGACTCCCTTAATGCTCTTGTGGCTGAATGGAAGCAAGACACTACAGCAATGTTCCAACATCTAGTGGAAGTAGCAAAGGGGGAACCAACTCCATATTAATGCCCATGATGTAGATACAGTGGGGAGAACAAGTATTTGATACACTGCCGATTTTGCAGGTTTTCCTACTTACAAAGCATTTTTTTTATTTTTTATTTTTATTTCACCTTTATTTAACCAGGTAGGTCAGTTGAGAACAAGTTCTCATTTGCAACTGCGACCTGGCCAAGACAAAGCAAAGCAGTGCGACAAAAAAACAACACAGAGTTACACATTAAACAAACAGTCAGAAACACAATAGAAAATCTATATACAGCGTGCAAAATGTAGTGCAAAAATGCAGTAAGGTTAGGAGGTAGGACAATAAATAGACTATAGTGGTGAAATAAATTACAGAATTATCATCAACACAGGAATGAAGGATGTGCAAATTATGATGTGCAAATAAAGATACTTACAAAGCATGTAGAAGTCTGTAATTTTTATCATAGGTACACTTCAACTGTGAGAGACGGAATCTAAAAATCCAGAAAATAACATTGTATGATTTTTTAATAATTAATTTGCATTTTATTGCATGACATAAGTATTTGATACATCAGAAAAGCAGAACTTAATATTTGGTACAGAAACCTTTGTTTGCAATTACAGAGATCATACGTTTCCTGTAGTTCTTGACCAGGTTTGCACACACTGTAGCATGGATTTTGGCCCACTCCTCCATACAGACCTTCTCCAGATCCTTCAGGTTTCGGGGTTGTCGCTGGGCAATACGGACTTTCAGCTCCCTCCAAAGATTTTCTATTGGGTTCGGGTCTGGAGACTGGCTAGGCCACTCCAGGACCTTGAGATGCTTCTTACGGAGCCACTCCTTAGTTGCCCTGGCTGTGTGTTTCAGGTCATTGTCATTCTGGAAGACCCAGCCACGACCCATCTTCAATGCTCTTACAGAGGGAAGGAGGTTGTTGGCCAAGATCTCGCGATACATGGCCCCATCCATCCTCCCCTCAATATGGTGCAGTCGTCCTGTCCCCTTTGCAGAAAAGCATCCCAAAAGAATGATGTTTCCACCTCCATGCTTCACGGTTGGGATGGTGTTCTTGGTGTTGTACTCATCCTTCTTCTTCCTCCAAACACGGCGAGTGGAGTTTAGACCAAAAAGCTCTATTTTTGTCTCATCAGACCACATTACCTTCTCCCATTCCTCCTCTGGATCATCCAGATGGTCATTGGCAAACTTCAGACGGGCCTGGACATGCGCTGGCTTGAGCAGGGGGACCTTGCGTGCGCTGCAGGTTTTCAATCCATGACGGCGTAGTGTGTTACTAATGGTTTTCTTTGAGACTGTGGTCCCAGCTCTCTTCAGGTCATTGACCAGGTCCTGCTGTGTAGTTCTGGGCTGATCCCTCACCTTCCTCATGATCATTGATGCCCCACGAGGTGAGATCTTGCATGGTGCCCCAGACCGAGGGAGATTGACCGTCATCTTGAACTTCTTCCATTTTCTAACAATTGCGGCAACAGTTGTTGCCTTCTCACCAAGCTGCTTGCCTATTGTCCTGTAGCCCATCCCAGCCTTGTGCAGGTCTACAATTTTCTCCCTGATGTCCTTACACAGCTCTCTGGTCTTGGCCATTGTGGAGAGGTTGGAGTCTGTTTGATTGAGTGTGTGGACAGGTGTCTTTTATACAGGTAACAAGTTCAAACAGGTGCAGTTAATACAGGTAATGAGTGGAGAACAGGAGGGCTTCTTAAAGAAAAACTAACAGGTCTGTGAGATCCGGAATTCTTACTGGTTGGTACGTGATGAAATACTTATGTCATGCAATAAAATGCAAATTAATTATTTAAAAATCATACAATGTGATTTTCTGTATTTTTGTTTTAGATTCCGTCACTCACAGTTGAAGAGTACCTATGATAAAAATTACAGACTTCTACATGCTTTGTAAGTAGGAAAACCTGCAAAATCGGCAGTGTATCAAATACTTGTTCTCCCCACTGTAGATATATATACATACACACACACACACACACACACACACAAACACACATACATATATATATATATATATATATATATATATATACACAGTATATAGATATACATATACACTACATGACCAAAAGTATGTGGACACCTGCTCGTCGAACATGTCATTGCTTGCTAAAAGTGAAACCCCCCCCAAAATATGTGCATTGTTATACTGATAACATTCCTGCTGCAGTGACCCGTTATTCATAACATATTAATGAGCAGAAAATGCATGAGATGCACTTTTCCTTTCTGCTCTTCTCTTTCTGAGGAATACTGGGAGGGCTAGAAAGACACTGACTGTCCCAGTAGAGAGCAGTGGAGAAGGGAAGGGCATTCCTGTGACGGGAGGTTGGTGTAAGGTTGAGAGAGAGGGGGAAAGTGGGAGGGAGAGAGAGGCAGTGGGATGTGGATGTAATGGGGAATGGAAGATGAGTATAAGTGAGAGAGAGACAGAGGAAGGGTCAGAGAGGGGGCTAAGGTGTGAACACCATGAACAATAAAGCATTTTATTAATTTTGTATTTATCCTTTATTTAACAAAGCTTTATTTTCAAACATTTGATGTCACAAACTTCCATCTCCACTCTATTTTTAAACTGCATACAGCTTTTAAGAATAAAGCCTATTTTCCAGGTAATAGCCACCAATGTCTACAACATATAGAAAACAAACAGTGATTGCCCAGTGATGTGTGCATGGTCCTCTTCTGAAGGGACTGAGGCTACACCTCTTTACAGCCACCCAGCCTTTCAATGCATTGACCGTCATGTGACTGCAACATGACGGTTTGTGGTTTTGCAGGCAGAGCAGCCCAGAGGGATCAGTAAGTCCATTACAGCAGACCACAGGAGCACTGCCGTCCCACACACACACACACACACGCACGCACGCACGCACGCACACTGGGACCCTAAAGCAACATTGCCATACACACACACACACACAAACTCACCCATACATACACAAGACACATGATGCACGTATACACACAAAAACAAACCCACCCTCCCTCCCTCCCTCCCTACCCTCTCTCTCTTCCATACTTCCCTCCCTCCCCTCTCTCTCTTCCCTCCCTCCCTCCCTCCCTCCCTCCCTCCCTCCCTCCCTACCCTCTCTCTCTTCCATACTTCCCTCCCTCCCTCCCTCTCTCCCTCTCTCCCTCCCTCCCTCCCTCCCCTCTCTCTCTTCCATACTTCCCTCCCTCCCCTCTCTCTCTTCCATACTTCCCTCCCTCCCCTCTCTCTCTTCCCTCCCTCCCTCCCTCCCTCCCTCCCTCCCTCCCTCCCTCCCTCCCTCCCTCCCTCCCTCCCTACCCTCTCTCTCTTCCATACTTCCCTCCCTCCCTCCCCTCTCTCTCTTCCATACTTCCCTCCCTCCCCTCTCTCTCTTCCCTCCCTCCCTCCCTCCCTCCCTCCCTACCCTCTCTCTCTTCCATACTTCCCTCCCTCCCTCCCCTCTCTCTCTTCCATACTTCTCTCTCTCCCTATCTCCCTCCCTGCCTCCCTCCCTCAGGGTGGACACAGTGAACTCATCACTGTATGCTCTGTTCTTTAAATCCTCTCCATGTCAGTGTGTGAGTGGCATCTTAGGGCAGCTGTGTCATGCAGCCAGAGACTCCATGTCATCCTCCCTCACTGGCCACTGTGCCCAGTGTTCACAGACTGACACAAGCCTGGTCTGAGGGCCCCCTGCTCTGGGCAGTGGCAGTGGGCACCCAACTCTACATGGAAAACATCTGTGCCACGCTCTGGAGGCTAGCAACACTTACCATCACACTAGCTCACCCCGATTAGACAATGTTCAAGCCATGTGTGAGACACACAATGCCCTGGAAGGTCGCTTCACCCAATAGACTATGAACTCAGCATAAGCAATACCAATGGTATAGGCTTTCACCACACTTCTGCCTGCTCTTATTTTCATGGGACCTGTTTCACTTGAGGTGCAGTATATTTAGGCAACTGTATAGACATTTTTTCTCATGTATATTTTCTCTGCTGTTTTTACAAGTAATATTAGGTACATCTGAATTAGCCTGGTCCCAGATCTATTTGTGTTCTTGCCATCGCCATTGCTCATTGTCAAGCCAAACATGATGATTCAAATATACCGGCACTCAGGCTACATTTGAAAGTACTCCATACAGTAGACCTATTTGTAATGGACGTTGTAATAGTACATAATACTTGCATAGTCATTCCAATCTGTGTCTGTCCAAATCTGAATATGACTATGGTAATTGCCTCTCTCGTTAGGGTAATTGGTCTTAACGAGCTAAAATGGGATTATTTTCTCCCCCAGCCTTTGTTTTCATGTAGGACACAACTAAATCAGCACGTCATCTTCAACACAGGGCTTTGTCCCAAATGGCACCCTATTCCCTATATACTGTACGGTAGTACGGTAGCACTATGAGCCCTAGTTGAAAATAGTGCACTTAATAAGGAATAGGGTGCTTTTTATGACGCAGCCCAGAGTTGGTTGAGGTGACCCCAAGTATGTCATTGATTGGTTATGATTAGCAGGTCCTTTGCTGTGCGGTTAGCGTGTCCTAGGGGAATGACTGCTAGACATTAGCCAAACCGCTAAACCCAACTCTAGACCACTTTTATTCTACCCACAGAAACGCATACAAGGCCCTCACTCGTCCTTCCTTTGGCAATTCTGACCATGACTCCATTCTCCTGCTTCCTGTGTATAAACAACAGCTCAAACAGAAAGTACCAGTGATTCGCTCAATATGGAAGTGGTCAGATGAAGCAGACGCGAGGCTACAAGACTATTTTGCTAGTAGAGACTGGGATTTGTTCTAAGATCCATCCGATAATATAAAGGGGTTTACCACAACTGTCACAGGCTTCATCAATAAGTGCATAGACGATGTCACTCCCACAGTGATTATAAGAACGAATCCAAACCAATTGCAGGTAATATCCGCGCTGGACTAAAGTCTGGAGCTACTGTTTACAAGGAACAGGACACGGACATGGAAGCATACAAGAAATCCCACAAGGACTTCCGATGAGACATCAAACATGCAAAAGGACAATATAGGAGGAAGGTGGAATCCTATTAGACCGGCTCAGATGCTCGTCGTATATGGCAGGGGTTGCAGACGATAACGAATTGCAAAGGGAAACCCAGCCATGAGTTGCCCAGTGATGCAGAACTCCCAAATGAGCTAAATGCTTTTTATGCTTGCTTCAAGGAATATAAATAACACTGTGCCTTGCATGAAAGCCGTTAAGCTGTTTTCCGGATGACTGTGTGATCTCGCTCTCAGTGGCCGGTGTGAGCAAAATGTTTAAACAGCTTAACAATCACAAGGTGGGATACCAGGGCGCATTCTCAAAGCATGTGCAGACTATCTGGCAAGTGTCTTCACAGAGATTTTCAATCTATCCTATCCAGTCTGTAATACCAACATGTTTCAAGCTGACCATCATGACCCTCATCAACACCATCATCCCAGACACCCTAGACCCACTCCAATTCGCATACCGCCCTAACAGATCCGACACAATCTCAATTGTACTTCACACTGCCCTCTCTCACCTGGTCAAGAGGGGAAACAACTATGTGAGAATGTTGTTCATAGACTACAGCTCAGCGTTCAACACCATAGTCCTCTCCACGCTCATCACCAAGCTAGGGACCCTGGGACTGAAACCCTCCCTCTGCAACTGGATCCTGGACTTCTGGATGTGCCGGCCCCAGGTGGTGACGGTAGGCAACAACACTTCTGTCACGCTGACCCTCAACATGGGGGCCCCTCAGGGGTGTGTGCTTAGTCCCCTCCTGTACTCCCTGTTCACCCACGACTGTGTGACCATGCACAACTCCAACACCCTCATAAAGTGATGTACTGGTGCGGACAGCCCAGTCCTTCACTGGGGTCTAGCTTCCTGCCATCCAGGATCTCTATATCAGGCGGTGTCAGAGAAAGGCACAAAACATTGCCAAAGACTCCAGCCACCCAAGCCATAGACTATTCACTCTGCTAATCGGTTCTCGGACCAACAGGCTCTGAGACAGCTTCTACCCCCCCCAAGCCATAAGACTGCTAAATAGCCAGAATGCTAAAAAGTCAGTTAGTGGTACCCAAACTATCTGCACTGACTCTATCTTGCACTGACCCTACGCACACTCACTAGACTATATATACAAACCATATACACACTCACTCACACACAATACATTGGCGAGTCAGGATATCCTTGTCCCTTCGTGCTCTAGTGACTCTTTGTGGCGTGCCTGGTGCATGCAAGCTGACTTCGGTCACCAGTTGTACAGTGTTTCCTCCGACACATTAGTGCAGCTGGCTTCCAGGTTAAGAAAGCAGTGTGTCAAGAAGCAGTGTGGCTTGGCAGGGTCGTGTTTCAGAGGATGAATTGCTCTTGACCTGCCTCTCCCAAGTCCGTATGGGTTGCAGCGGTGGGACAAGACTGTAACTACCAATTGGATATCACGAAATTGGGGGAGAAAAAAATTTGTAAGAAGTACAAAGTAAAAGCATTTCATTGTAAAGTCTATACCAGCTGTATTTGGCGCATGTGACAAATACAATTTGATTTGATTTGAAATATCTGTGCAACATGTCTTGTTTGCAACTATGCATAGATCATTGCATAGTTTACAAACATGACACACACACGCAAGAAGGCCCTCTGTACTGGGCATCATTAATCACAGCGGAGACACCAGAACAGATGAAGAGGAACTGTGAAGAGGAACAGGCAAGGAGGAGGAGAAGAGAGTGAGACAGGCAGAACCACAGAGGTAGAAATAGAGCACAAGAAATCCAGTGAGAGAAAGCAGGAGAGAGTGTGGGACATTATATATACATAATATACACTGAAAGGCTAAGGAGAGCTGAGACTGCATGCAGCAGGCACCACTTAAGTAGCAGCAGTAGCAGCAATGTTAGCATCCTTACACTGATCATTCAGGATCCAGGCAGGCGTGCTCTTATCTGTCACAGAGGAAGGAGCATGTCAGCCCAGCCTGTGGTGGAAGGACATCAGTGCTGGGGCTGGCGGGACTGAGGCATGAGAAGCAGCGGAGAGGAGCAGCATCGCGGCCGCCCAGCTCACACTGGCAGTTAGACTAGGCTAGAGGAGAGACAGGCAGCTGCTGAGATTATGCACCCGTTGGAGAGCTCATGTGGACAGCGTAACAGCAACAGCATTAACGGTAGTTGGAGCATTACATGTAGCAGTAGCTTTTCACCTAACAGTAGCAGCAGCTGTAGCAGCAGTAAAGGTAGCACTAGCTGTTGCTACTGCATTAGGAATAGCCTTAACAACCAAGGTATTGGCAGTCAAACCAAAGATAGCCCTAACAAAGGTAGCTTTCACAGCAAAGGTATTTGTAGCGATAGCAGCCCAAGTATCTATAGTGTGGCTGATGAAGGCCACCTGGATTCAGCTGCTGAAAAGATCAAAGGGAGGTCGCGCCAAGAGCTCCGATGACTGTGTAAGATGATTCAAGCGTACTTTTTGTGTGTGTGTGTATGTGCACAAATGTACGTGTGTGTGTGCAGATATGGGAGTAAAAGATGATACTATACAGGATGCTTGGGTAGTTTTAATCAGCCTGGTAAAGTTTGGCTATTTATTGTATTTTGAACCCAGACAGAGGAGAACAGTACTGTGATGGTGCAGTGAGGACTTTGTGTGGCTGGTAGTTTCATGCCTCTCATTGCAGGTAAGAGAATGCATCACACTTCCTTCTGTTCAAAAAGCTCCTCTGAGTCTGACAATAACAGAAGGGCTATGAACATACTGGGCTGCCTGCCCGCATTGTAGCTTTGCAGAGTGTGTATGTGTGTGTGTGTGTGTGTGTGTGTGTGTGTGTGTGTGTGTGTGTGTGTGTGTGTGTGTGTGTGTGTGTGTGTGTGTGTGTGTGTGTGTGTGTGTGTGTGTGTGACTGAGCGTGTGTGTGTGCGCCAGCGGGTCTGTGCCTGCATTTGTGTATAAACTGAGTATACAAAACATTAGGAACATTAATATTGAGTTGCCCTCAGAACAGCCTTAATACATCTGGGAGTACAAGGTGTCAAGCGTTCCACAGGGATGCTGGCCCATGTCAACTCCAATGCTTCCCACAGTTCTGTCAAGTTAGCTGGATGTCCTTTGAGTGGTGGGCCATTCTTGATACACACGGGAAACTGTTGCATGAAAAACCCAGCAGCATTGCAGTTCTTGTCACCCTCTGAATGGCACACATACCCAATACATGTCTCAATTTTCTCAAGGCCTAAAGATCCTTCTTTAACCTGACTCCTCCCCTTCATCTACACTGATTGAAGTGGATTTAACAAGTGACATCAATAAGGGATTATAGCTTTCACCTGGATTCACCTGGTCAGTCTGTCATGGAAAGAGCAATTCCTAATGTTTTGTACTTTCCATGTCCACTACATGGCCAAAAGTATGTGGACACCTGCTTGTCGAACATCTCATTCCAAAATCATGGACATTAATATGGAGTTGGCCCAATTCATCCCAAAGGTGTTTGATGGGGTGAGGTCAGGGCTCTGTGCAGGCCAGTCATGTCATTGTATGCTGTAGCATTATTCCTCCTCCACCAAACTTTACAGTTGGCACTATGCATTTGGGGTAGGTAGCGTTCTCCTGGCATCCGCCAAACCCAGATTTGTCCGTCGGACTACCAGATGGAGAAGTGTGATTCATCACTCCAGAGAACTCGTTACCACAGCTCCAGAATTCAATGGCGGCGAGCTTTACACCACTCCAGCCGATGCTTGACATTGCACATGATGATCTTAGGCTTGTGTGCGGCTGCTCGTCCATGGAAACCCATTTCATTAAGCTCCCAACGAACAGTTCTTATGTTGATGTTGTTTCCATTGGCAGTTTGGAACTCGGTAGCGAGTGTTGCAAAGAAGGACAGACAATCTTTACACACTACAGCACTCGGAGGTCCCGTTCTGTATGCTTGTATGGCCTAACACTTCAGAGCTTAGCCGCTCCTAGACGTTTCCACTTCACAATAACAGCACTTACAGTTGACCGGGGCAGCTCTAGCAGGGCAGAAATGTGACAAAATGACTTGTTGGAAAGGTGGCATCCTATGAACGCCACATTGAAAGTCACTGAGCTCTTCAGTTTGGGCCATTCTCCGCCAATGTTTGTCTATGGAGATTGCATGGCTGTGTGCTTAATTTTATACATCTGTCAGCAATGGGTGTGGCTGAAATAGCAGATTCCACACATTTGAAGAGGTATCCGCATGCTTTTGGACATCTAGTATATGTGTGAGAGGAAGAGAGAGAAAAATACATATCTTTGTCCTGAACATGTGAACCTTTGTATGCCAGTACATCTGATTCTGTGTGTATGTTACACGCGTGTGTACCTGGGGACACCATGCAGGAGAGAGTGATTGAATGTGTGTGTGAGGTAGTGAACGTGTGTGAGTCTGGTTCTTTATTTTAGCTGAAGCCTTTACCAAACATACATTTACATGCTGGGGCCCACAGTGTGTGTGTGTGTGTGTGTGTGTGTGTGTGTGTGTGTGTGTGTGTGTGTGTGTGTGTGTGTGTGTGTGTGTGTGTGTGTGTGTGTGTGTGTGTGTGTGTGTGTGTGTGTGTGTGTGTGTGTGTGTGTGTGTATGTATATATGTATGTATACTGTAGATATACAGTAACAGTTTGGACACACCTACTCATTCCAGGGTTTAATAGTAAAGACAACACTATGAAATATGACATATGGAATCATGTAGTAACCAAAAAAGTGTTAAAACAAATATATTTTATATCTCAATTGGGTTGAGGTCGGGTGATTTTTTGATCTTTGAATGATGTGTTACCACACACCCATATGGTTAAGACCAAACCAGACCAATTGTCTTATCTTTATGGAAGGCTGGACCCTCCTACGTTTCTCTAATGTTTTCTAATCATTTGTACTTGTTTTGGTACCTAATTCTAATTTTATACATTGTATGTGATGGTAAAGGTAGGGGTGTACTAACTTTTTCCCCATAAGGAAAAGGCATTTTTGTTTATTTTAATTGCATAACATTTTAAAAGTAAAAATGTTTTTGTGTGATTTGTTAAATTGGGTTACCTTTATCAGTGAATGTGATGGGAATTTAGCTAAAATATCCATGTGTCCAAATATGTTTAAAAAAAGACCACTTTCCAGGGGGTGTACTTACTTTTTCACATGACTGTATGCGCCTGCTCACTAAGTTCACTAACTAGGCTCTGATGCTCTCAGAAGATTCATTGTATCTCTGGGGTTGAGTGTGGTCATTACTTTATTTATGGCCTCGTAGTGTTTAAACCCCTCTGTCTTCACACACCATCTTTAAAAATAGGACTTCTGCTTGAGTTTCAGTAAGACACTGCTGAACAAGGCAGTAATGTCAATTGCAAACTAGTTTACCAGCAATTGTCTTCAAATCTGGACCTTTCAACTGTGATGCCTCACTGACAGCAGAGGCATGGTGTACAGTGGGGAGAACAAGTATTTGATACACTGCCGATTTTGCAGGGATTTTGGCCCACTCCTCCATACAGACCTTCTCCAGATCCTTCAGGTTTCGGGGCTGTCGCTGGGCAATACGGACTTTCAGCTCCCTCCAAAGATTTTCTATTGGGTTCAGGTCTGGAGACTGGCTAGGCCACTCCAGGACCTTGAGATGCTTCTTACGGAGCCACTCCTTAGTTGCCCTGGCTGTGTGTTTCGGGTCGTTGTCATGCTGGAAGACCCAGCCACGACCCATCTTCAATGCTCTTACTGAGGGAAGGAGGTTGTTGGCCAAGATCTCGCGATACATGGCCCCATCCTGTAAGGGCTGGGTAGTGGTGAAGCGGCTAACTCCCATCATTGGGAGTGGATGAGCCACAACCCAGTCCTTACTTCAGTTGGGGAGGATTAATGATACCCAATCAGAGACAGCTGTCTAGTGTTGTCTCTGATTGGGGAGAGTATTTAGCAGTCCTCCATCCTCCCCTCAATACGGTGCAGTCGTCCTGTCCCCTTTGCAGAAAAGCATCCCCAAAGAATGATGTTTCCACCTCCATGCTTCACGGTTGGGATGGTGTTCTTGGGGTTGTACTCATCCTTCTTCTTCCTCCAAACACGGCGAGTGGAGTTTAGACTCAAAAGATCTATTTTTGTCTCATCAGACCACATGACCTTCTCCCATTCCTCCTCTGGATCATCCAGATGGTCATTGGCAAACTTCAGATGGGCCTGGACATGCGCTGTCTTGAGCAGGGGGACCTTGCGTGCGCTGCAGGATTTTAATCCATGACGGCGTAGTGTGTTACTAATGGTTTTCTTTGAGACTGTGGTCCCAGCTCTCTTCAGGTCATTGACCAGGTCCTGCCGTGTAGTTCTGGGCTGATCCCTCACCTTCCTCATGATCATTGATGCCCCACGAGGTGAGATCTTGCATGGTGCCCCAGACCGAGGGAGATTGACCGTCATCTTGAACTTCTTCCATTTTCTAATAATTGCGCCAACAGTTGTTGCCTTCTCACCAAGCTGCTTGCCTATTGTCCTGTAGCCCATCCCAGCCTTGTGCAGGTCTACAATTTTATCCCTGATGTCCTTACACAGCTCTCTGGTCTTGGCCATTGTGGAGAGGTTGGAGTCTGTTTGATTGAGTGTGTGGACAGGTGTCTTTTATACAGGTAACGAGTTCAAACAGGTGCAGTTAATACAGGTAATGAGTGGAGAACAGGAGGGCTTCTTAAAGAAAAACTAACAGGTCTGTGAGAGCTGGAATTCTTACTGGTTGGTAGGTGATCAAATACTTATGTCATGCAATAAAATGCAAATTAATTATTTAAAAATCATACAATGTGATTTTCTGGATTTTACAGACCTCTACATGCTTTGTAAGTAGGAAAACCTGAAAAATCGGCAGTGTATCAAATACTTGTTCTCCCCACTGTATATATACTGTGACAGTGAGTGTTGGTGTTACTGATGAGTGATATTGAGGTCTGAAGAGTAAGTCTGTTGTGTGATATTGAGGTCTGAAGAGTAAGTATGTTGTTTGATATTGAGGTCTGAAGAGTAAGTCTGTTGTGTGATATTGAGGTCTGAAGAGTAAGTATGTTGTGTGATATTGAGGTCTGAAGAGTAAGTCTGATGTGTGATATTGAGGTCTGAAGAGTAAGTCTGTTGTGTGATATTGAGGTCTGAAGAGTAAGTATGTTGTTTGATATTGAGGTCTGAAGAGTAAGTATGTTGTGTGATATTGAGGTCTGAAGAGTAAGTCTGTTGTGTGATATTGAGGTCTGAAGAGTAAGTATGTTGTTTGATATTGAGGTCTGAAGAGTAAGTCTGTTGTGTGATATTGAGGTCTGAAGAGTAAGTATGTTGTTTGATATTGAGGTCTGAAGAGTAAGTATGTTGTGTGATATTGAGGTCTGAAGAGTAAGTCTGTTGTGTGATATTGAGGTCTGAAGAGTAAGTATGTTGTTTGATATTGAGGTCTGAAGAGTAAGTCTGTTGTGTGATATTGAGGTCTGAAGAGTAAGTCTGTTGTGTGATATTGAGGTCTGAAGAGTAAGTATGTTGTTTGATATTGAGGTCTGAAGAGTAAGTATGTTGTTTGATATTGAGGTCTGAAGAGTAAGTATGTTGTGTGATATTGAGGTCTGAAGAGTAAGTCTGTTGTGTGATATTGAGGTCTGAAGAGTAAGTATGTTGTTTGATATTGAGGTCTGAAGAGTAAGTATGTTGTTTGATATTGAGGTCTGAAGAGTAAGTATGTTGTGTGATATTGAGGTCTGAAGAGTAAGTCTGTTGTTTGATATTGAGGTCTGAAGAGTAAGTCTGTTGTGTGATATTGAGGTCTGAAGAGTAAGTCTGTTGTGTGATATTGAGGTCTGAAGAGTAAGTCTGTTGTGTGATATTGAGGTCTGAAGAGTAAGTATGTTGTTTGATATTGAGGTCTGAAGAGTAAGTATGTTGTGTGATATTGAGGTCTGAAGAGTAAGTCTGTTGTTTGATATTGAGGTCTGAAGAGTAAGTCTGTTGTGTGATATTGAGGTCTGAAGAGTAAGTCTGTTGTGTGATATTGAGGTCTGAAGAGTAAGTCTGTTGTGTGATATTGAGGTCTGAAGAGTAAGTATGTTGTTTGATATTGAGGTCTGAAGAGTAAGTCTGTTGTGTGATATTGAGGTCTGAAGAGTAAGTCTGTTGTGTGATATTGAGGTCTGAAGAGTAAGTCTGTTGTGTGATATTGAGGTCTGAAGAGTAAGTCTGTTGTGTGATATTGAGGTCTGAAGAGTAAGTCTGTTGTGTGATATTGAGGTCTGAAGAGTGAGTAATATCATTAATATGTGTTTCCCTCTACTCTGCAGGGTTCAGCGGACTCCTACACCAGCCGCCCATCAGACTCCGATGTGTCCCTGGAGGAAGATAAAGAGGCAGAACGGCAGGCTCAGGCACAGCTGGAGAAGGCCAAGGTACTATACTGACCACTCAGTCCAGCTCTCTCTCTCTCTTTATTCTCTCTCTCTCTCTCTCTCTCTCTCTCTCTCTCTCTCTCTCTCTCCTCTCTCTCTCTCTCTCTCTCTCTCTTTATCCTCTCTCTCTCTCTCTCTCTTTATTCTCTCTCTCTCTCTCTTTATTCTCTCTCTCTCTCTCTCTCTCTCTCTCTTTATTCTCTCTCTCTCTCTCTTTATTTTCTCTCTCTCTCTCTCTTTATTTTCTCTCTCTCTCTCTCTCTCTCTCTCTCTCTCTCTCTCTCTCTCTCTCTCTCTCTCTCTCTCTCTCTCTCTCTCTCTCTCTCTCTCTCTCTCTCTCTCTCTCTCTCTCTCTCTCTTTATTCTCTCTCTCTCTCTCTCTTTATCCTCTCTCTCTCTCTCTCTCTCTCTCTCTTTATTCTCTCTCTCTCTCTCTTTATTTTCTCTCTCTCTCTCTTTATTTTCTCTCTCTCTCTCTCTCTCTCTCTAACATTCAGATTAAAAAAAGCTTTTTTATGATCAGGATCTGCAGGGTCTATCCTTGTTTGAGGGATGTAAGGGTGTCGCTCCAGTCCCCTATCCTGTTTTGGTAGTCAGACTCAGGCTAGGGGACAGGGACCTCTGGCTCTAGTCTTATCCTTGGTCTACATCCCAATTGGCACCATATTCCCTATGTAGTGCACTACTTTTAGCTGTCTGCATGTGTGAATATAGGAATAGTGTGGTATTTGGGATGCCAGCATTATATGTACTGGTGTTGGCTGAATCATGGAGCCCATGTTGACAGATGTGTTCCAGAACATGCCGTCTCTGTCTCTCCTCATAGAGAACAACCAGTCCATTCTACATACAGTACAGTACAGCATAGGCTTGCAAAGTTCCCCAAATAAATTCTCCAGGATTTCAGGAAAACCTGTGAATGTTGGGAATGTTAACGGTATTTTGCAACCCTTGTACAGCAAACATATCAACTGTATGTATCTTTTGTAGAATGTCTATGTTTTATAGGGAAACATGGAAGAATCACTAATACTATGGTGGAAACGACCATTGTGTTAGAGACACAGAAATACAGTCCTTGGATCCAAACAGCTGTCACATATTCCCTGGAGAATCTGCTTTGACAGAAAAACACGTTTAAAGAACTATGGAGGTTAACAGGCTGTATATGAACACTTCTCTCCATCCTGAAGCATCCTAGGCTGTGTTCCAAATTGCAACCTATTCCCTGTTCAGTGCACTTGACCACACCCCGATAGGACACACAGGCCCTGTAACTGTTTTCTGTATATACACTGCCTTCGGAAAGTATTCAGACCCCTTTTACATATTTTGTTAAGTTACAACCTTATTGTAAAATATTTTTTTTCATCATCAATCTTCACACAATATTTGTATTACATTTCTTTATTTAGCCTTTATTTAACTAGGCAAGTCAGTTAAGAACAAACTCTTATTTACAATAACGGCCTACACTGGCCAAACTTGGACGACGTTGAGCCAATTGTGCGCCACCCTATGGGACTCCCAATCACGGCCGGTTGTGATACAGTCTGGATGAATAATACCCCATAATAATAATACTTAGTACTTTGTTGAAGTACCTTTGGCAGTGATTACAGCATTGAGTCTTCTTTGGAATTACGCTACAAGCTTGGCACACGTGTATTTGGGGAGTTTCTCAAATTCTTCTCTGCAGATCCTCTCAAGCTCTGTCAGGTTGGATGGGGAGTGTTGTTGCACAGCTATTTTCAGGTCTCTCCAGAGATGTTCGATCTGTTTCAAGTCTGGGCTCTAGCTGGGCCACTCAAGGACATTCAGAGACTTGTCCCGAAGCCACTCCTGCATTGTCTTGGCTGTGTTTTTAGGGTCGTTGTCCTGTTGCAAAGTGAACCTTTGCCCAAGTCTGAGGTCCTGAGTGCTCTGGAGCAGATTTTCATCAAGGATCTCTCTGTACATTGCTCCATTCATCTTTGCCTCGATCCTGACTAGTCTCCCAGTCCCTGCAGCTGAAAAACATCCCCACAGCATGAAGCTGCCACCACCATGCTTCACCGTAGGGATGGTGCCAGGTTTCCTCCAGACGTGACGCTTGGCATTTAGGCCAAAGAGTTCCATCTTGGTTCCATCAGACCAGAGAATCTTGTTTCTCATGGTTTGAGAGTCTTTAGGTGCCTTTTGGCAAACTCCAAGCGGTGCCTTTATTAAAGAGTGGTTTCAGTCTGGCCACTCTACCATAAAGGCCTAATTGGTGGAGCGCTGCAGAGATGGTTGTCCTTCTGGAAGGTTCTGCCATCTCAACAGAGTAACTCTGTAGCTCTGTCAGAGGGACCATCAGGTTCTTGGTCACCTACCTGTCCAAGGCCCTTCTCCCCCGATTGCTCAGTTTGACCGGTAGGCCAGCTCTAGGAAGAGTCTTGGTGGTTCCAAACTTCTTCCATTTAAGAATGATGGAGGCCACTGTGGTTCTTGGGGACCTTCAATGCTGCAGACATTTTTGGTACCCTTCCCCAGATCTGTGCCTTGACACAATCCTGTCTCGGAGCTCTATGGACAATTCATGGTTTGGTTTTTGCTCTGACATGCACTGTCAACTGTGGGACCTTATATAAACAGGTGTGTGTCTTTCCAAATCATGGCCAATCAATTCAATGTACCACAGGTGGACTCCAATTAAGTTGTAGAAACATCTCAAGGATAATCAATGGAAACAGGATTCACCTGAGCTCATAAGTATTCAGCAAAGGGGCTTATGTAAACAAGGTAATAAGGAGGTGCTTATGAATTACTGCATTATGGACCATTACAGTCAATGAGGCTGCTCTTCACCTGACTGAGTCCACTCTCTCTCTCTCTCTCTCTCTCTCTCTCTCTCTCCTCTCTCTCTCTCTCTCTCTCTCTCTGGCCAGAGGCCAGATAATTGAGCAACTATTTGTACAGCTGGTCTATCATGTAAAATCGCTGGGGTAATCTTTACCGGTTTATATGCTAACGATTTATCATTTTAATTAGTGAGTGAGAAGGGGCTCTCTCTATAAAATATCTGGCTAGCTGCTGGTCTGACTGCCTCTTTACAAGTGGACCGACCAGGGCTCTGTCACAAATTGCACCACATTCCCTATATAGTGCACTACTTTTGACCAGAGCCCAAAAGTAGTTCACTATATAGGGAATAGGGTACCATTTGAGACGCAGACCAGAAGTGAAATAAGACTCGCTGTGAGGAAGCAGGCTAGTTACAGAGTGGATACCTAGAACACAACATCGAGATGACATTCATCCAATGAGGAAGCTCAGTAGTAGACTGTCACGTTGGGGTGTGTAGAGAGACCAAGGCGCAGCCTAGCGATAGTTCGACATCGTTTATTAAACTAATAAACTATACTTGATGCGAACTATACAAATATAACAAATATGCAATATAATATGAAACACACGTAGCACGAACACGGGACATACAACAACAATGAACCACGCCAAGGGAGTGGAACACAGACATATAAGTAGGATCCCTAATTAGAGGTAATGCATAGCAGCTGCCTCTAATTAGGGATCCCACACACAACACCACACAGATGTAGAAATAATAGATCTGCCAGACTCTGACCATAGAAATATAGAGAAGCAAAGCTTCTCTATGGCCAGAGCCTGACATAGACGCTGAATATCCAATGAGATCATTAGGATCAACCTTGAGCAGGAAGCTCTCATAGGGATTCATGCACCGAGATCACAGCCACAGAATGCTTGTTAAATAGTCTGGAAATTCAAAGTGCACACAAAACACAACGTATATATTTATTTCACAGACCAAGTATATGTGGCATTAAAATATCAAGAGTCGCAGATCTGACATACTTTTTGGTTGAGAGTATTTCCTCGCAATGCCTGTTGCATTAGGGAGGTCTGGTGTGTCTGTGTGTGTATTTGTTTGTTTGTGTTTAATCGCAGTGTACGCGAGGTGAGCCAGAGTTAAATGCAGAGGGCCTGTGTCCTCCTGAGGCCACTGGTCTCTCACCTCAGTAGACCCTCACAGGCCCTTGAGCCCCTCTGTCTGATTGCACAGCTCTAATGAGCTCCCAAAACACACTCAGACAGCAAACCAACACTGTCTGTCTGCCCTCCTCACCTCAGAGAAATACCAAGGAGTCAGTGATGCACTGGAGTCAGGAAAACAGAGAAAAACACAGAGGGAGAGAGCGACAGAGGGAGACAGAGAAACATATATAGAGTGAGAGAGTGACCGAGGGAGAGAGGAAATAATAGAGTGTGAAAGAGAGAGGGCTCTGGTTAAAAGTAGTTCACTATAGGGAATGGGGCCCAATTCAGACCAAGGCGGACCAATCGTTTCCTTTGTAAAAATAACCCCAACAATCAATCAATGTCACCCAATTACGTACGATATGAATGTAAAATATTCAATTGTCTGGACTTCAGAGAACTGTCCTCATTATCTATTGCATTATGCATAGGTAGTGCTGAAATGGCCATATGGTTCTGCTCATTTATGAAACAAAAAAAAAAAACAGGATTGATTAAGGTTAAGGGGACCTTACATCAGCAAATTTTATGGACACATTTTGCCTACTCTGGTAGTAATAAGGATTTACAATTGCTTTCAGAACAATTTGAAACGTTTGCTCAAGGTGAAACGATATGAGAATCTTGATTTATGGTGCGAGGTCCACGGTGCCAGATTACAAGTCAGGCACAACAACTCACAGGGCAGGTGTCAGTACGGCACAGAGAAGGTTTCATGTTATTAGCCAATGAAATATGCATAAGCTGTAGAAAGCGAGAGAGCGAGAGAGAGGGAGAGAGAGGGAGAGAGAGAGGTAGAGAGAGAGCACCATCTCTGTGGTGTTAATTGACCATCAACCACAGCGCAGCCTGTCATGGTTCCCAGTTAAAGACCTGGCTCCTCTTAAACCTGTTATCTCGCTTTCTCTTTTCCGTCGGTCCACTCTTTATTCCATTCTCTTTCTCCCTTTTTTCTGTTTTCCATTCCCCCTCACTCTCTCACCGGCCTTTCCTCCCTCTTCATCCCTGTCTCTCTTTCTCTCCCTCTCCCCTTACTCTCTCAACGGCCTTTCCTCCCTCTTCATCCCTGTCTCTCTTTCTCTCCCTCTCCCCTCACTCTCTCACCGGCCTTTCCTCCCTCTTCATCCCTGTCTCTCTTTCTCTCCCTCTCCCCTCACTCTCTCACCGGCCTTTCCTCCCTCTTCATCCCTGTCTCTCTTTCTCTCTCCCCTTACTCTCTCACCGGCCTTTCCTCCCTCTTCATCCCTGTCTCTCTTTCTCTCCCTCTCCCCTCACTCTCTCACCGGCCTTTCCTCCCTCTATATCCCTGTCTCTCTTTCTCTCTCCCCTTACTCTCTCACCGGCCTTTCCTCCCTCTTCATCCCTGTCTCTCTTTCTCTCCCTCTCCCCTCATTCTCTCACCGGCCTTTCCTACCTCTTCATCCCTGCCTCTCTTTCTCTCCTTCTCCCCTCACTCTCTCTCTCTCACCAGACATCTTTCTCTTCCCCTCCCTTCCTTCCTCTCTCTATCCCACTCCCTCCACCCACCTTCTCTCTGGCTGCGGTCAGTACTGCATACCTAATGAAGGTCTTCTGTGTTTCCTAAAGCAGAGGAGAGGAACAGGGGGATGGACAGGAGAGGAGAGGAGGAGAGGAACAGGTGGCTGGACAGGAGAGGAGGAGGAGGAGGAGGAGGAGGAGGAGGAGGAGGAGGAGGAGGAGGAGGAGGAGGAGGAGGAGGAGGAGGAGGAGAGGAACAGGGGGATGGACAGGAGAGGAGGAGGAGGAGAGGAACAGGGGGATGGACAGGAGAGGAGAGGAGGAGAGGAACAGGGGGATGGACAGGAGAGGAGAGTATGTACACAGATGGACACAGGTCTGGGAAATGTTTTTGAGCATCTCTGAGCAATGTTCTATGTCATGTTTTCATGTTTTTCTGAGCTATTGCTGCTCAAGTAGGCAGAAATACAGCTGGTATGGCGAGTTTTGTATCATATGATGGGGCTAGCATGGGCTACTGACGTCACAGACCATGTCATTGAGAGAGAGATGCAGTGGAGCATGAGGAAGGTAGTCCCAGTTCCCCAGACCACACAGGCACACACTACCTGGCTATGTTCTAAATGGTACTCCATTCCATTTTATAGTGCACTACTTTCACCAGGGCCCTTAAGGCTCTTGTGACAAGTAGTGCACTATATAGGGAATAGGGTGCCATTTGGGACAAAACCCATTTACAGATGAAGATAAAACTGGCCAATCGGTCTAATGGTGCCCATTAATGGTATATGGTCCCATCATGGACGTCACCAGGACCTGGCTTTCGAGGCTTTAGCCCCTAAGGATTTTGTGTCAGCCCCAAATCTTTTGCGCGGCTGCAATGGTGTAAACAAAATTGAGTTACTGAATGCACCACTTAGTTCATAGAGCTGTGGTTACGTGAAGTCATCCAACCGTTATAATCAGGGGTAAGGTGCTGCTGGTGCCACCACTTCTCAGAATGGTATCACTAAACGATGAATTAGTATTCTACATCTCAAACCAAATATAATAGCATGATAATGTCAGGCTGCTGTTATTCCAAAAACACCATGTCATTCATTATGACAATTTAGTAGCATTGTGCTGAAACGTAGATGTGATTTCTCCTGCTGGGTATATGTTTAACTCCATCTGCTCTAAAATGAGATTAGTTTGGCCGGTTAGCCAGCCTTACATCATTCACAAAGATATAAACGCATTTTCCCATGAATCTGATTGGAATCAGATGGTTGGCATGCATGCAACATGGATGTTTCACCTTTGAAGAATTATAATTCACGATTGACAGTGATGATGGCCTAATATATGATAAAATAGGCCTAATTGTTTTTTTTAAATAGGCGTAGGTAATCATGCAATTTGGATGTCTATTCTTAAATTATTTTAAATAATAGGCTTCACATCAGTACCAAATTTCATTCATTAATAATATATATTTTTTAATGGTGCTCTGGTAAGCTACCTAAAAAAATACCACTGGTTATAAAAAATGTAAAGAATTTGCCATGTGTGGTCAACTGATAATTCTAGCACCATTTTAATTTGGACAGCATCAATGCTTTTAGACATTGTTAGCTAAGTTGAGGTGAGGACATCTTTAGTCTAGCAATGAAAACAATGCAGATCTTCTCTACACAAACACTAACTCTAACTGATGAGCTTCCCACACTTTCCCACACTTTCCCACACTTTTCTGATGCAGTTCAGTCATTTAGCCTACTGTAGTAATTTAATTAATTATTAAATTAATTAAATTAATTAATTGCATTAATTTAGCCTACTGATGCGAATACACATTTAGTACACTTTTCTCGTTGGCTATTAAAGTCATTTCACATATTTTTTTATTGTTTAAAAAAGGTCATAAGGCCTACATCGTTTCCATATAGCTGAAACCACTATTGCCTTTATTGACTTAATTAATTTATTATCTTGTAATTCCTGATAGATTATTTGAAATAATTGTAACAGTAGGCCTACCTACACAATAACCTCATATGGTTACTAACCACAATCGGTTGAATGACTAATAAGTGTTGAATAATTTATTTGGCCTTGGAACATGGAAGGGGTGCAGGAAGTGCCAAATCACATAATTACTCCTTTCTCTATTAAAATAAATGAAATCATTGAAAATACTACAGCAGCATAATTCAGCCACAGAGGATCAACATCTTATTATAGAAATGTCTGTACAGTCGTGGCCAAAAGTTTTGAGAATGACACAAGTATTGGTCTCCACAAAGTTTGCTGCCTCAGTGTTGATGATGGCAATTTGCATATACTCCAGAATGTCATGACGAGTGATCAGATGAATTGCAATTAATTGCAAAGTCCCTCTTTGCCATGAAAATGAACTTAATCCCCCCAAAACATTTCCACTGCATTTCAGCCCTGCCACAAAAGGACCAGCTGCCATCATGTCAGTGATCTCGTTAACACAGGTGAGAGTGTTGACGAGGACAAGGCTGGAGATCACTCTGTCATGCTGATTGAGTCAGAATAACAGACTGTTTTAAAAGGAGGGTGGTGCTTGAAATCATTGTTCTTCCTCTGTCAACCATGGTTACCTGCAAGGAAACACACAGCCGTCATCATTGCTTTGCACAAAAAGGGCTTGGACTGCTGAGGACTGGGGTAGAGTCATTTTCTCTGATGAATCCCCTTTCCGATTGTTTGGGCCAAACACATTGTCCGGAGAAGACAAGGTGAGCGCTACCATCAGTCCTGTGTCATGCCAACAGTAAAGCATCCTCAGACCATTCATGTGTGGGGTTGCTTCTCAGCCAAGGGAGTGGGCTCACTCACAATTTTGCCTAAGAACACAGCCATGAATAAAGAATGGTACCAACACATCCACCGAGAGCAACTTCTCCGAACCATCCAAGAACAGTTTGGTGACGACCAACGCCTTTTCCATCATGATGGAGCACCTTGCCATAAGGAAAAAGTGATAAGTGGCTCGGGGAACAAAACATCAACATTTTGAGTCCATGGCCAGGAGACTCCCCCGACAACAATCCCATTGAGAACTTGTGGTCGATCCTCAAGAGGCGGGTGGACAAACAAAAACCCACAACTTCTGACAAACTCCAAGCATTGATTATGCAAGAATGGCCTGCCATCAGTCAGGATGTGGCCCAGAAGTTAACTGACAGCATGCCAGGGCGGATTGCAGAGGTCTTGAAAAAGAAGGGTCAACACTGCAAATATTGACTCTCTGCATAAACTGAATGTCATTGTCAATGAAAGCCTTTGACACTTATGGAATACTTGTAATTATACTTCAGTGTTACCATAGTAACTACTGACATAAAGATCTAAGAACACTGAAGCAGCAAACTTTGTGGAAACCAATACTTGTGTCATTGCCTAGTACCGCTACTGGGCAAATATCAAACAGCTGATTGTTGAGTTGTGGCTGTCAATCAACAGCAGGGAGAAGCTAGAAGGTGTTTCACAATATTTCAAAATACAAAAGCGGGAAAAATCTGTTTGAATAGGTGAGTGCCACTGGAAGGGTGGTGGACTATAATTTCCTCCTGTAGGCCTAAGATCTGTGTATCCACTCTTTTCATTGGCCTATGCTATTGGTTGCATTTAAGACATGGGTCTTTCATTTTATTGATCTCAGTACAGTGCATTCGGAAAGTTCAGACACATTGACTTTTTCTACCTTTTGTTACGTTACAGCCTTTTTCTAAAATGTATTAAATCGTTTTTTTCCCCCTCATCAATCTACCCACAATACCCCATAATGACATCAATCTACCCACAATACCCCATAATGACATCAATCTACCCACAATACCCCATAATGACATCAATCTACCCACAATACCCCATAATGACATCAATCTACACACAATACCGCATAATGACATCAATCTACCCACAATACCCCATAATGACATCAATCTACCCACAATACCCCATAATGACATCAATCTACACACAATACCCCATAATGACATCAATCTACCCACAATACCCCATAATGACATCAATCTACACACAATACCCCATAATGACATCAATCTACCCACAATACCCCATAATGACATCAATCTACCCACAATACCCCATAATGACATCAATCTACACACAATACCCCATAATGACATCAATCTACCCACAATACCCCATAATGACATCAATCTACCCACCATACCCCATAATGACATCAATCTACCCACAATACCCCATAATGACATCAATCTACCCACAATACCCCATAATGACATCAATCTACACACAATACCCCATAATGACATCACTCTACACACAATACCCCATAATGACATCAATCTACCCACAATACCCCATAATGACATCAATCTACCCACAATACCCCATAATGACATCAATCTACACACAATACCCCATAATGACATCAATCTACCCACAATACCCCATAATGACATCAATCTACCCACAATACCCCATAATGACATCAATCTACCCACAATACCCCATAATGACATCAATCTACCCACAATACCCCATAATGACATCAATCTACCCACAATACCCCATAATGACATCAATCTACCCACAATACCACATAATGACATCAATCTACCCACAATACCCCATAATGACATCAATCTACCCACAATACCACATAATGACATCAATCTACACACAATACCCCATAATGACATCAATCTACCCACAATACCCCATAATGACATCAATCTACACACAATACCCCATAATGACATCAATCTACCCACAATACCCCATAATGACATCAATCTACCCACAATACCCCATAATGACATCAATCTACACACAATACCCCATAATGACATCAATCTACCCACAATACCCCATAATGACATCAATCTACACACAATACCCCATAATGACATCAATCTACCCACAATACCCCATAATGACATCAATCTACCCACAATACCCCATAATGACATCAATCTACCCACAATACCCATTATGACATCAATCTACACACAATACCCCATAATGACATCAATCTACCCACAATACCCCATAATGACATCAATCTACCCACAATACCCCATAATGACATCAATCTACCCACAATACCCCATAATGACATCAATCTACCCACAATACCCCATAATGACATCAATCTACCCATAATACCCCATAATGACATCAATGTACTCACAATACCCCATAATGACATCAATCTACACACAATACCCATTATGACATCAATCTACCCATAATACCCCATAATGACATCAATGTACTCACAATACCCCATAATGACATCAATCTACCCACAATACCCCATTATGACATCAATCTACACACAATACCCATAATGACATCAATCTACACACAATACCCCATAATGACATCAATCTACACACAATACCCCATAATGACATCAATCTACACACAATACCCCATAATGACATCAATCTACCCACAATACCCCATAATGACATCAATCTACACACAATACCCCATAATGACATCAATCTACCCACAATACCCCATAATGACATCAATCTACCCACAATACCCCATAATGACATCAATCTACCCACAATACCCCATAATGACATCAATCTACCCACAATACCCCATAATGACATCAATCTACCCACAATACCCCATAATGACATCAATCTACCCACAATACCCCATAATGACATCAATCTACCCACAATACCCCATTATGACATCAATCTAGCGTCACTGCACAGCTATTTTCAGGTTTTCAGAGTAGTTCGATCGGGTTCAAGTCCGGACTCTGGCTGGGCCACTCAAGGACATTCAGAGATTTGTCCCAAAGCCACTCCTACGTTGTCTTGGCTGTGTGCTTAGGGTCGTTGTCCTGTTGGTAGTTGAACCTTCGCCCCAGTCTGAGGTACTGAGTGCTCTGAAGTAGGTTTTCATCAAGGATCTCTCTGTACTTTGCTCCGTTAATTTTTCCCTTGATCCTGACTAGTCTCCCAGTCCCTGCCGCTGAAAACATCCCCACAGCATGATACTGCCACCACCATGCTTCACCGTAGATAGATAGATAGATAGATAGATAGATAGATAGATAGATAGATAGATAGATAGATAGATAGATAGATAGATAGATAGATAGATAGATAGATAGATAGATAGATAGATAGATAGATAGATAGATAGATAGATAGATAGATAGATAGATAGATAGATAGATAGATAGATAGATAGATAGATAGATAGATAGATAGATACTTTATTGATCCCCGAGGGGAAAATATCTTTGTCAATCAGCTACAACAAAACATAGGGCAGTTGCAAAATGCCAGAACGAAAATAGACAGATACACGGTACATGATACATAGAGCGGCAGTATGAAAAAGTATAGAAATACAAGATATCTGGAGTGCAAAAAAGCTACTAAAAAAGACATTGCATAGTATGGGTGGTTGGGATGGTGCCAGGTTTCCTCATGACGTGACGATTGGCATTCAGGTCAAAGAGTTCAATCTTGGTTTCATCAGACCAGAGAATCTTGTTTCTTATGGTCTAAGAGTCTCTTAGGTGCATTTTTTCACTCCAAGCGGGCATGTGCCTTTTACTGAGGAGTGGCTTCCGTCTGACCACTCTACCATAAAGGCCTGATTAGTGGAGTGCTGCAGATATGGTTGTCCTTCTGGAAGGTTATCTTATCTCAACAGAGGAAGTCAATAGCTCTGTAAGAGTGACCATTAGGTTATTGGTCATCTCCCTGACCCAGGCTCAGTTAGGCCAGGTGGCCATCTCTAGGAAGAGTCTTGGAGGTTCCAAACTTCTTTCATTTAAGAATGATGGAGGCCAATTTTAGAATAATGCTGTAACGTAACAAAACATGGAAAAAGTCAAGGGGTCTGAATACTTTCCCAATGCGCTGTAAATGTCAGAGTAGCTTGTCATTTTGATAATTTGTGTGGTGTCAAAAAATATGATTGTAATGCCAGTCATGTAAAATGACGTAGAATTGCAAGAAATTCTTTTAGAAAAGGCACTTATTTTCTCTGACCAACAAACCCCTCAGCCCTGGCCTTCAGGACTGAGCTCCAAATGTTATGAAACCCTGGTGACGGCCCTGGGTCCCATTAGCTAGGTCCCATTAGCTGGGTCACATTAGCTGGGTCCCATTAGCTGGGTCCCATTAGCCATTAGCTGGGTCCCATTAGCCATTAGCTGGGTCCCATTAGCTAGTTCCCATTAGCTGGGTCCCATTAGCTAGGTCCCATTAGCCATTAGCTGGGTCCCATTAGCCATTAGCTGGGTCCCATTAGCCATTAGCTGGGTCACATTAGCCATTAACTGGGTCCCATTAGCCATTAGCTAGGTCCCATTAGCTAGGTCCCATTAGCTGGGTCCCATTAGCTGGGTCCAATTAGCTAGGTCCCATTAGCCATTAGCTAGGTCCAATTAGCCATTAGCTGGGTCCCATTAGCCATTAGCTCGGTCCCATTAGCCATTAGCTCGGTCCCATTAGCCATTAGCTGGGTCCCATTAGCCATTAGCTAGGTGAAGGCTGAAGGTGACTGGCAAGAATTACACTCCCTCCTCCAAGTGTTCTTGATGCCCCCTTTCCTTGGAGGAGGATTCTTACCTAACAGTTGTTGCAACATCTATGGGTTTTAATATAGGCTTAGTGCTTTCCATGACCATTTGTATGGTTTATTCAACACAGAGAAGGACTTGGACCAGAAATTAGTCTGGGCATTACAGATGTAGGATCTTAATTTTATTGCCCTGTTGCAGGGGAACTTTCCTGCAATGCAGGACATTTTAAACTTGTAGTGTATATCAGGCTAAAAAGACTTGTGAATTTTGTTATTTCCACTTTGACATTTCAGACTTGATTTTCCCTTACAAAACATTTATCAACCCCTACAAAAATGTCTATGAATTATAATCCACATAATAATTCACATTTCCTGTTGCTGTTGGAATATTTTCCTGCTGTAGCAAACTGGCTCAAATTAAGATCCGACATCTGTACACACCATGCAGTCCCCAACTATTAGCCAATTAATGAAAATTCTATACAAAAAAAAACAATTTAGACAGTTGCACTGTGCTAAATATTGACCAGCCCATATGGAATTTGCCCAAACTGGCCAGTCAGTTTTTGCTTTAACGTTGCTTTGGCGTTTGCAAAGCATTTTTCAAGATTTTTCATTGGGTTTATGCTGTATGAATATGTGAATATGTGAATTGATTGCCCCCCATCTATCTTCAGAGTTTGTACTGTTAGGTGACTTAAACTGGGACATGCTTAACACCCCGGCTGTCCTTCAATCTAAGATAGATGCCCTCAATCTCACACAAATTATCAAGGAACCCACCAGGTACAACCCTAAATCCGTAAACATGGGTACCATCATAGATATCATCCTGACTAACTTGCCCTCCAAATACACCTCCTCTGTTTTCAACCAGGATCTCAGCGATCACTGCCTCATTGCCTGCGTCCGTAATGGGTCAGCGGTCAAACAACCACCCCTTATCACTGTCAAACGCTCCCTAATGAGCTCACCAAACCAATTGTGTGTTCTAATTAATCAGTGCTAAGTAGTTACAGGTATTCAAATCAACAGGTCGATTAGCAGGCCTTTCTAATCGATCTGGCCCAGGTATCCTGGAAGGATATTGACCTCATCCCGTCAGTAGAGGACGCCTGGTTGTTCTTTAAAAGTGCTTTCCTCACCATCCTAAAGAAGGATGCCCCTTTCAGAAAACTTAGAACTAAGAACAGATATAGCCCTTGGTTCACCCCACACTTGACTGCACTAGACCAACACAAAAACATCCTGTGGTGCACTGCATTAGCATAGAATAGCCCCCGCGATATGCAACTATTTAGGGAAGTCAGGAACCAATATACACAGTCAGTTAGAAAATCAAAGGCCAGCTTTTTCAAACAGAAATTTGCATCCTGTAGTACCAATTCCAAAAAGTTCTGGGACACTGTAAAGTCCATGGAGAATAAGAGCATCTCCTCCCAGTTGCCAACTGCATTGAGGCTAGGAAACACTGTCACCACCGATAAATCCACGATTATCTAAAGTTTCAATAAGCATTTTGCTACGGCTGGCCATGCTTTCCACCTGGCTACCCCTACTCCGGGCAACAGCTCTGTACCCCCCGCAACTTGCCCAAGCCCCCCCCGCTTCTCCTTCACCCAAATCCAGACAGCTGATGTTCTGAAAGAGCTGCTAAATCTGGACCCCTACAAATCTGCTGGGCTAGACAATCTGGACCCTCTATTTCTAAAATTATCAGCCAAAATTGTTGCAACACCTATCACTAGCCTGTTCAACCTCTCTTTCGTATCGTCTGAGATTCCTAGAGATTGGAAGGCTGCCTTGGTCATCCCCCTCTTCAAAGGGGGAGACACTCTAGACCCAAACTGTTATAGACCTATATCCATCCTGCCCTGCCTTTCTAAAGTCTTCGAAAGCCAAGTTAACAAACAGATTTCTGACCACTTCGAATCCCACCGTACCTTCTCTGCTATGCAATCTGGTTTCCGAGCTGGTCATGGGTGCACCTCAGCTACGCTCAAGGTACTGAACGATATCATAACCGCCATCGATAGAAGACAGTACTGTGCAGCCGTCTTCATCGACCTGGCCAAGGCTTTCGACTCTGTCAATCACTGCATCCTTATTGGCAGACTCAACAGCCTTGGTTTCTCAAGTGACTGCCTTGCCTGGTTCTCCAACTACTTCTCAGACAGAGTTCAGTGTGTCAAATCGGAGGGCCTATTGTCCGATTCTCTGGCAGTTTCTACGGGGGTGCCACAGGGTTCAATTCTTTGGCCAACCCTTTTCTCTATATACATCAACGATGTTGCTCTCCCTGCAGGTGACTCTCTGATCCATCTCTACGCAGACGACACCATTCTGTATACATCTGGCCCCTCTTTGGACACTGTGTTAACTAACCTTCAAACAAGCTTCAATGCCATACAACACTCCTTCCGTGGCCTCCAACTGCTCTTAAATGCTAGTAAAACTAAATGCATGCTTTTCTATCGAACGCTGCCCGCACCCGCGCTCCAGACTATCATCACACTCTCGACGGGTCCGACTTAGAATACGTGGACTCCTACAATTACCTAGGCATCTGGTTAGACTGTAAACTCAACTTCCAGACTCACATTAACCATCTCCAATCCAAAATGTTATCTAGAATCGGCTTCCTATTTCGCAACAAAGCCTCCTTCACTCATGCTGCCAAACATGCCCTTGTAAAACTGACTATCCTACCGATCCTTGACTTCGGCGATGTCATTTACAAAATAGCCTCCAACACTCTACTCAGTAAATTGGATGTAGTCTATCACAGTGCCATCCGTTTTGTCACCAAAGCCCCATATACTACCCACCACTGCGACCTGTATTCTCTCGTTGGCTGGCCTTCATTATATATTCGTCGCCAAACCCACTGGCTCCAGGTCATCTATAAGTCTTTATTAGGTAAATCCCCGCCCTATCTCAGCTCACTGGTCACTATAGCAACACCCACCCATAGCATGCGCTCCAGCAGGTATATCTCACTGGTCACCCCCAAAGCCAACACCTCCTTTGGCCGCCATTCCTTCCAGTTCTCTGCTGCCAATGACTGGAATGAATTGCAAAAATCATTGAAAATCATTGATCTCCCTCACTAACTTTAAGCATCAGCTGTCAAAGCTGCTTATCGATCACTGCACCTGTATATAGCCCATCTGTAAATAGCCCACACTACTACCTCATCCCCATATATATTTTATTATTTTAGCTAATTTTGCACTCCAGTATCTCTATTTGCACATCATCATTTGCACATTCCATCATTCCTGTGTTAATGCTAATCTGTAATTTATATCACCACTATGCTTTGTCTTGGCCAGGTCGCAGTTGTAAATGAGAACTTGTTCTCAACTGACCTACCTGGTTAAATAAAGGTGAAAAAAATAAATGTAATCTCTGATGTATTTTTTGCTAGTGGTAGGCTAAGCCACTCCAGCTCCCCTTCCCTCTCTATCTCATCTACAGGTAAACATTTAGCAAAAGAACAGTGAAGATTAATGTGGATTGTATCATTGTGCATTTGGCTTTGCTCTCAGTCATCCGCCAGTGGTTCACAGGCAAAGGACATGTAATCCGGATAGGGCCATGTCCATGTCACCAACTGTCGCTACCGCTGCCACAGCCAGACTTAGCACAGATTACTATAATGTCCAATAACATTTTATGTAATTCTCGAAACAAGTTATAAAAAAGGATATTCTTTAAGGCCACAATCAGGTTATGATTTTTTTTTCTCTGTCTCTTTTCTGTTGTCAGTGACCTATTTTTAAAGTCTTTATGTTCTAAATTCATATTCGCAGAAAGCCCTAATTAGCATTAGCCTTACTACGGTGGGGGGGGGGGGGGGGTTGCATGACATGTTGCTCCCTCTTGTCTCGTCAAAAGTGTTTGGGGGAATTTGACCACGTTGCATTCTATTGCATTGGATCGATCTCTCTGTGTCGTAAAGCGGTTATGTCAGGAACTAGGAGGGAATACCTTTTATTTCGTTTGTTTTATTCAGATGGACTGGCATTGCATCCTAAATCACACCCTATTGCCTATACCTTTGACTTTTGACCCTATGATCAAAATAAGTGCACTAAATAGTGAGTAGGATGCCATTTGGTACACACCCTGGATGGATGGCTGTCCCAAAGGGAAAAAGTGACACATGATTTCATGTTGGGACACATTGATCCAGCCACTGTACAGATTCGCTCATTGTTAGTCAGAAGGAAACAAGACAAAAATAAAGCTTAGTTATAAAACTGTCTAATCTCTACAAGGCTCTAACCCTAGTTGATCTTTTTGCTAACATTTCACTAACTGCTTTTCTCCAATTGAGTGTCATCCAGGCTGTGTAACCCTATAGCAGGGTGATAGAGGAGGGGACAGACAATGCCTGCATCCCAAATGGCACTCTACAGTCGTATGCAAAAGTTTGGGCACCCCTCTGAGGCTGCATAATAATTTACTCTGTCGTCACAGAAAATGATCACAGTGGCATACCATTCATTTTCTAATAAAAGCTGAGTACTGGGGTATTGTCCAGACAAAGATTTTTAGTGTAGCAATATTAAGTTGTATGAAATTAAATCAGATGTGAAAAATAGGCTATGCAAAAATTTGGGCACCCTTGTCATTCTGTTGATTTGAATACCTGTAACTACTTAGCACTGATTAATTGGAACACACAATTGGTTTGGTGAGCTCATTAAGCCTTGAACTTCATAGACAACCCCGTCGGGCCCGGGGTTGTAGAGGAGCGGCAGCCGCTCGACCCACTTGTCCCAGACCTCTCTGACGGCGGCCAGTTTGTCCGAGGCTCGCCTGTCGGGTCTGGTCCGACGGTCGTCGAATCGAAGGAGTCTCGAGTAAGCGTGAAAGACTTTGAGCGGCATGGTAGCTCGGAAAATGGTCCTCCCGCTCTCGGCGTCCCACAGAGAAGCGGCGGCCTCGGGACCTGTACACTCCGGCTAGGATGAGCAGCCCTATGTAGGCGCGCAGGTCGGTGGCGTCCATCCCCTTCCAGCCGCCGCCGCCGTCGCCGCCGTCTCCGTATTTTCGAAAGCCCTCCAGATTGGTCATGTCTAGGATGATGTCTGCTATCTCGGGTGTGACAAACAGGCGGAACGTCGAGAGGATGTCGCTGGCCTGGCCAAGGGCGTGCTCCGTAGGCCCCGGTCTCATCTGCTGCGGCGGCCTATTATATTGTGAAGCCCCGCCGCCCCGATTGCCGTCGTCGAGGACCATTCGATTTGGCCGTTTCTCGACACGAAAGTCTCTCTTTCCACTCGAGGGATGTCATGTTGTTGTTGTTGGTGTTGTCGTCGGCGGCGGCTGCGGTCTCCTCGCTCGGCTTCTGCTTCTGCTTCTTCGTCTCGCTCTGCTTCTGCTTCTGCTTCTTCGTCTCGTTCTTCTAAGGCTCCTCGTTCTCCTTCTTCTAACCCTTCGGCAGTGTTGTCGTCGTCGTCGTCGTCGTCATCGTCTGCCGGGTTGTATTCCTCACAATCTTCTTCTTCTGACGCCTCCTCAGCTTCCTCCTCTTCGCAGTCAAACTCTTCTTGGGAAAATATCTGTTCTATGACCTGTTTGGCGGTGAAACGACGAGGAACACTCATGGCTTAGTAGGCACCTAACCTAGGCTTGGGGAGCCCCCTCCAAAGACCTCTCACCACGTCGGGACGTGTCTTGATGTTGCGGTGTCCTGCCGCCGCCTCAGGCCTCTGCGGCTGCTGCTGCAATATTTTATTAGTAGTATCTTGTTGTTTTTTTTTCCCCCCCTAGGGGCTTACATGATGGCCTGGCCGTACCCCTCAGGAGGGGACGCTTTCACTCACTTTTGCTATAATAACGCTGGCCTCGGTGGTGCTGCTGCTGCTGCTGCTGCTGCTCTAAGACGTGCTAAAGAAAAAGCCTCTGGCTCTTACTTCGTTACTTAGTTAGTTAGGACAAGGTACTGAGGGTTATCGTTGCTCCGTCCGTCCGCAGCTTCTGGCTGCTGTAAAACACATTGTTTTTGTTTTGCCCCGGCTGGGGTTGGTGGCACTCCACAGCCACAGGCCACTCGCTCTAGTTAGCTAACACATTGCCTGCCTGCCCTGGGTCGTTTTGACCCTGCACTGGGTCATTCTGACCCTCAGAGGACAGGGCCCCGGCTGGGTTGGCCGCCACCACTCTCTCTAGCTAGCTAACAAATTGCCTGCCTGCCTGCCTGCCTGCCCTGGGTCGTTTTGACCCTGACCTGGGTCGTTCTGACCCTCAGAGGACAGGGCCCCGGCTGGGTTGACCGCCACCACTCTCTCTAGCTAGCTAACACATTGCCTGCCTGCCTGCCTGACCTGGGTCGTTTTGACCCTCAGAGGACAGGGCCCCGGCTGGGTTGGCCACCACCACTCTCTCTAGCTAGCTAACACATTGCCTGCCTGCCTGCCTGCCTGCCCTGGGTCGTTTTGACCCTGACCTGGGTCGTTCTGACCCTCAGAGGACAGGGCCCCGGCTGGGTTGGCCGCCACCACTCTCTCTAGCTAGCTAAGACCCTGACCTGGGTCGTTCTGACCCTCAGAGGACAGGGCCCCGGCTGGGTTGGCCGCCACCACTCTCTCTAGCTAGCTAACACATTGCCTGCCTGCCTGCCTGCCCTGGGTCGGTTTGACCCTGACCTGGGTCGTTTTGACGCTCAGAGGACAGGGCCCCGGCTGGGTTGGCAGCTCCACAACCCGCACCACCACCACCACCACCACCACAGCCGGGAGGACAACGGGTTATGCTTGACTAAAGGGATACGGGGGTGGTGCCCAGTGTTCACAGTCAAAGTAAAATTATTCTCAGTAGAAATAGGAGGAGAACCTTTTTTTTTGCAAAGAAAACTAAACAAAACCAAAGAAGAGAAAGATAATAATACTATTATATAAAAATACACTGCAGACTCCCTGGACTGGACCTGTGTATATCTATCACACAATAATACAACAACCCCAACAACATGTATTCTCTGTCTAACGTCCTTCAGCAGCAGCAGCAGCAGCAGCAGCAGCAGCAGCAGCAGCGGCTGCTAGAGAGGCGAAAGAGGCAGTGCCCCAGGGAACAGAGTAGTCGTCAGCTCGATCCGCTGCTTGTCAAGTGCCTCAGGGTCATGGGAATGCCCCAGTGTGCCGGCTTCTTTGTTGACGACCACCAGATGAGCTTCACCCGTTTCATCCGCATGCCTTTGGACAGGTACGAGGCCCTAGGGGATGTCTTTGTCGGGCGGTACGCACAACTGCTCGACAGGATCGAGGCTCTGTGTGCCAGCGCCTTCTCCATGCTCCTCCTCGATGATGGTGATGGTGATGACGATGACTTCAAGCCACCTGCCCCGCCGGGCGCCTCAGACATCGATGAGCCTGAGCGAAATAGTCTTTCCCTGCTGCTGCTGAGGCCCAAACGTTCAACGCGTGTGCCTGGCAATGACGACGACGACGCAGAGTCCTTTGTTGGTGTTGTCGACGATGAGGAGCCTCCCGTGCCTCGCAGTACCAATGCTGCTGCTCCTCTACCACTACGACGACGCGCAGCAGCAGGCAACTCGGACACCAACAACAAATCCCCCTTGATACTACCGCGCAGAGACTTTGTCAATCCTCTACTACGACGACGACGACGACGCGCAGCAGCAGCAGCAGCAGGCAACTCGGACAGGAACAACAACAACAAATCCCCGGCTCCGCAAACCCATGGACATTGTGTCTACTTTCCCACGACACCTATGTTGTTTTCAGCCAACTCTGTCGCATTTATTTCACACCATGTACCTTTTTCTACAATAAAGAAAAGTCAAGTGGTTCTCTCTCTCTCTCTCTCCTCTCTCTCTCTACATCCAGAGTTTCTCTTTGGTTTTACCATTTATAACAACAACAACCTTACACGTTCACTTTTGACACTTACTTTATTATTTGCCATACATACATACATACATACATACATACATACATACATACATGTAAGACAACAAGCCTACTAAACGGCTCCAGTGACTACCACTCTCTCTAACAAGTTAGCAGCCATGTGTTAGCCCAGGGTTGACACTCTAACATGGCAGGGTCATCCTGACCCAGACAGGGCAACGGGAGGGTTAAAGTTAGTGAGGGAGATAGGAACCTCCAGCTTCAATGATTTTTGCAATTCGTTCCAGTCATTGGCAGCAGAGAACTGGAAGGAATGGCGGCCAAAGGAGGTGTTGGCTTTGGGGGTGACCAGTGAGATATACCTGCTGGAGCGCATGCTATGGGTGGGTGTTGCTATAGTGACCAGTGAGCTGAGATAGGGCGGGGATTTACCTAATAAAGACTTATAGATGACCTGGAGCCAGTGGGTTTGGCGACGAATATATAATGAAGGCCAGCCAACGAGAGAATACAGGTCGCAGTGGTGGGTAGTATATGGGGCTTTGGTGACAAAACGGATGGCACTGTGATAGACTACATCCAATTTACTGAGTAGAGTGTTGGAGGCTATTTTGTAAATGACATCGCCGAAGTCAAGGATCGGTAGGATGGTAACGTTCTATTGAAGACCATGCATTTAGTCTTACTAGCATTTAAGAGCAGTTGGAGCCACGGAAGGAGTGTTGTATGGCATTGAAGCTTGTTTGAAGGTTAGTTAACACAGTGTCCAAAGAGGGGCCAGATGTATACAGAATGGTGTCGTCTGGTACACACCCTGGATTTATGCAGAGGAACAAGTACAATGTTCTGGAATGGCCATCCCAGTCCCCAGACCTGAATATCATTGAGAATCTGTGGGATGATTTGAAGTGGGCTGTCCATGCTCGGCAACCATCAAACCTAACTGAACTGGAGATGTTTTGTAAGGAGGAATGGTCCAAAATACCTTCATCCAGAATCCAGACACTCATTAGAGGCTATAGGAAGCGTCTAGAGGCTGTTATTTTAGCAAAAGGAGGCTCTACTAAATATTGATGTGATTTTTCTGTTGGGGCCCAAATTTATGCACCTGTCTAATTTCGTTTTGATGCATATTGCACATTTTCTGTTAATCCAATAAACCTCATTTCACTACTGAAATATTACTGTGTCCATCAGTTATTTGATAGATCAAAATGAAATTGCTGATCCAAACACCCAATTATTTATAAATGGAAATCATGGAAATTGTCAGGGGTGCCCAAACTTTTGCATACGACTGTATTCCCATCTAGTGAACTACTTTTGACCAAATTGTTCTATAAGCCCGTAGGGCTCTCATCAAAAGTAGCGCACTATATAGGGAATAGGATGTAATTTGGGATGGAGCCAGCACATTAGCATGCTCATTGATAAAGGAGTGAGGTTGGGTGCATCCCTTTCAAATGGTTAAGCAGTGCAACTGTACTACCATTACTGTACCTCAATACCACCTCATAAAGTTAGCATTTCCTTCTCATTGAACTTCTCAAAGTATTGCCATACAGGATTTCGCTGCTGTTGCTTGCCTTTCTCTGACATATTTCCAACTGTTAACGACAATGACGTAGTGGAGTCGACTCCAAATTAATTGATTCTTCGACACCTTGCACGTCGACTCCCATATCTGAGTGTCAAGATAGCGGAATTGACTCCTAAGATGTAGTATTTTTGGAACTGAGGAGACTGATTAGTTGTCGTACTTCCGAGAACACAAACACTTGCATCTTTCATAGCGAGCTAGCGATAGACAGAGAAACAGGGGAGGGACGCAGGATAGGCAAGTGGGCCAACAGACAGACAGTCAGAGCCGTGCACTAGGCCTATCTGTATCTCGCTATGGAATACTGTATCTCGCAACATCTTGGCTTGCTACGTCTCACAACTTCAATTAATAGGCTAGGATATTGAGATGAGTGAGATGCAACACTTCGCTCTCCCACAGTCACACACAGTATCTGCGCATGTGCACGGGTTCGCTTCAGCTTGGTAGCCAGGGTACCAAAACAGCAGAGAAGATGAGCCTCACGTTTCAGTGCTCTTAGTTGTTGAGGAAATCGACCTACTATTTCCCACTAATTGACCCACTAACATTTGTTTTCGTTTAGGGATTTTTCTACAGTTAAGGAACCCAATTTCGTTTAATCGTTTGAATGTTTAAACGTTCACACCCCTAATTATCATGTCTTGTTTAACCAAAACTTTTAACCTCAGTTTTCTTTCCTTGGCAGACTAAACCAGTTGCGTTTGCTGTCCGCACAAATGTCAACTACAGCGCCACCGATGATGATGGCGTCCCCGTGCCGGGCATGGCCATCTCCTTTGAGGCTAAAGACTTCCTCCACGTCAAAGAGGTCAGGGGTCACAGTAATATCACATGATGATGAGGTGGAGAAGTTAAAGAATGATGATGATGATAACAGTGATGACGATAACAGTGATGATGATAATAGTGATGACGATAACAGTGATGATGATAATAGTGATGACGATAACAGTGATGATGATAACAATGATAACAGTGATGATGATAACAATGATAATAGTGATGACGATAACAGTGATGATGATAACTGTGATGATGATAACAGTGATGATGGTGATGATGAGCAGAAGGAGAAGGTTGATTTATTAACCCCTCACGTCTGTCCCCTTGTTGTAGAAATTTAATAATGACTGGTGGATAGGGCGTCTGGTGAAGGAAGGCTGTGAAATTGGTTTTATCCCCAGTCCTGTGAAGATCGAGAACACTCGGGTACAACAGGAGCAGAGAGCCAAACAGGGCAAGTTCCACTCCAGGTAGCTAGCAGCCCCCTCGCTCACAGCACCCCACCCACCCTGCTGCCGTTGAGCCGACACTGGACAGAGCTCGACATTAACACCTGCAGATTATAGATTCAATTACAGAAAAAAAGTACTGAAAAATCACGCAAAAATCACAATATAAAACAATTAGGCTACTTCTAAAGTTTCAGATGCGATGTGTTATGCACTTACCTCCAAATCACAGAGATCTCACAGTGTATTGGAATATAATTATTGTAGGCCTGTATTGACAGGCAGAGTGGTCTTTCAATCATGCAGTCACCAGGTGCGTTTTTGAGATCAAAGTGAGCCGAGCTGCAGATGCACATTTATTGATATTCATTGTTAGACAGTTGTTTGTCAAGTTACAGCAATGACAACCCTGGAAAGGTCATGGTGTGTGCATCCTCTATTTGCCAAAGGAGACATTGTGCAGCAGGTAAAATAATGAGAAAGCCTACAACAGACTAACTAACTATTTAGGTGTATAAAATGAGCACACAGCCATGTAATCTCCATGGACAAACATTGTCAGTAGAATGGCCTTACTGAAGAGCTCAGTGACATTCAACGTAGCACTGTCATAGAATGCCACCTTTCCAACAAATTTCTGCCCTGCTAGAGGTGCTTCTTCCCTTCCCTATTTAGGGAAGAAGCAGTCAGCTGGTATTCTGTCTATAATGGAGTGGCCAGCACAGTCACTGGATCTCAACCCTATTGAGCTGTTGTGGGAGCAGCTTGACCGTATGGTACATAAGAAGTGCCCATCAAGCCAATCAGCTTGATGGGCACCTTGTGGGAGGTGCTTCAGGAAGCATGGGGTGAAATCTCTTCAGATTACCTCAACAAATTGACAACTAGAATGCCAAAGGTCTACAAGGCTGTAATTGCTGAAAATTGAGAATTCTTTGACGAAAGCAAAGTTTGAAGGACACAAAAAAAAAAACATTATTTATAAATCATTAATTTATAACCTTGTCAACATCTTGACTATATTTCCTATTCATTTTGCAACTCATTTCATGTATGTTTTCATGGAAAACAAAGACATTTCTAAGAGACCCCAAACTTTTGAACGGTAGGGTACATGTAGTGTAGGTGTGCAGTTGATTGAACCAATGCTGCATACTCCGGTTGTAAAACTCTCTCTCAAGCACTCAAAATTGGCTAGGATTCTCCTCTATTCAATATTGGCCATGTAATTCTGACCTTTTTTAAGAATAGCCTAATTAACAAGTAGCATAAATACTATGCTGTCAATATCTCTATGGACTGCACTGAATATTTTAGACTTACAAATAGAAAAACATCTTAGTTAGCTTCCTCACTGACTTTAACCATTTGATCACTGGTTCATTGAGTGAAGGAATTATTTTATAAAGACATAAAAATAATGTTAATGTTAATAATTGTAATGTTTCAGGCTGGCCAACCCTCCTCCTGGAGAGTCCAGGAGAGCTACTGGGGGTGCAGGGTGGCCAACCCTCCTCCTGGAGAGTCCAGGAGAGCTACTGGGGGTGCAGGCTTTTCCTCCAGCCTGCATGAACACACCACATTCTGCTGGTCAACAAGACCTTGATAAGTTGACTCTGGTGTGTTTGAGCAGGGTTGGATCAAGAGCCTGCACACCCAGTAGCTCTCCAGATGACAGACCACGTGTTTTATACAGTAGCCTATCAGTGCAGTATTTTATTTTGTGGTGGGTTAAGTGCCTTGCTCAAGTCTACAACGTATAATATATGGGATCAGATGGTGTTAGACCATACATTTTTGGTGACAAGTGACTTCATCTGTCCCATTTGTCCGAAAGACAAGTGGATAAACAAGTTAATGTCAAGCCCTGCTTGAGATATCCAACACTATCAACTAGCAACACCTCAAATATGCTGATATTAATTAAATACTGATGTGAATTATTTATCTTTGCAGTAAATCGGGAGCAAATTCCTCTTCCAGTTTAGGTGAAGTGGTTCCTAACTCTCGGAAATCCACCCCCCCTTCCTCTGGTGAGTATAGGAGGCCCTTGGAGCAGGGTTTTGGAACAGGGATTTGGAGCAGGGTTTTGGAGCAGGGTTTTGGAGCAGGGTTTTGGAGCAGGGTTTTGGAGCAGGGTTTTGGAGCAGGGTTTTACTGCTGGCCTGTGTTTAGTACACTTGAGGAAATTTGACCAATCTGTTGTTAAATCAATAGGTTGTAGGCCCATAGTAAAAATGTTAGAATGGTATTTTTGTATTACTGTGGCCTTAAATGTTTGCTTAACCTATGTGCTATTGGTTACTGTCAGTGCTCTTTTTCTGTACAGTCAAACCATAGTTTTACTATAGTTGGCTATGGCTTGTATATGGTTTGTATAGTTTTTATATGTGCTGGAATAACCTGTGTATCTGTTCAGTGTTAAGTGTTCATTGTTACCCCTGTAGTCTTCTGTGTGACGGTGGCCTTGTGTGTCTGTATGCATAGCCGTTGACATAGACGCCACAGGTTTAGACCCAGAGGACGATGAGCTTCCAGTCCATCTTCACTCTCCTAAAGTCAGTCAGCCAAACACTGTCATGTCACCCACTCTAGCCAAAGACAAACGAATGCCATTCTTTAAGAAGGTAAACATGGCACTACGCTGGGATTCTTCCCCTCCTATATCTCCTCTCTCCATCTGTCCGTCCGCACGGCTACCCATGACAACTGCCTGACTGTGGCTGATCAGCATCACTCTGTTTGTCTGTCCGTTCTGTTTATCCCACGTATCTTACTGCCACAGTCGTGTCTCTTCCCTCCACTGGGCGTTTGAGCCATTAGCTTGCACACTGCCTATTTCTTAATGCTCTTTCTCTCTCCTCTTCCATCTGGGCTGTAGCTAAGCAGAAGCAGAAGTCGGTAAGTTAAGTTAGCATGCAGCACATACCAAACCCCCAGCAGGGCCTTGGGGTTCTGGGGGATATGGCTCTGTGGTTTCTCTGCAGTGGTTGTGGTCGTTCTTGACTCCCCTCTCACTCACTGTCGTCGCTGTGGTCTCCGTGTGTGTGTGTGTGTGTGTGTGTGTGTGTGTGTGTGTGTGTGTGTGTGTGTGTGTGTGTGTGTGTGTGTGTGTGTGTGTGTGTGTGTGTGTGTGTGTGTGTGTGTGTGTGTGTGTGAGTGAGTGAGTGACTGAGTGAGTGAGTGAGTGAGTGAGTGAGTGAGTGAGTGAGTGAGTGAGTGAGTGAGTGAGTGAGTGAGTGAGTGAGTGAGTGAGTGAGTGAGTGAGTGAGTGAGCGAGCGAGCGAGCGAGTGAGTGAGTGAGTGAGTGAGTGATGCAGATTTAGTGGTAACTCAGCGTATCCAGCTCTTAAACCAGAAGAGTATATCTACACTAACAGCTAGTGCCGTCCTCTTGTTGGTTTGGTTGTGTTCATCACACAGCAACATTAATCACCTCTATTAGACAACAACTACTCTTGTGATGTTCTTATTATGAAACGACTTACGTAAATCTATTTTTTTTTTTTTTTTTTTATTTCACCTTTATTTAACCAGGTAGGTTTTATTTCATCTTTATTTAACCAGGTAGATTTTATTTCACCTTTATTTAACCAGGTAGGTCAGTTGAGAACAAGTTCTCATTTGCAACTGCGACCTGGCCAAGACAAAGCAAAGCAGTGAGACAAAAACAACAACACAGAGTTACACAGTAAACAAACAAAGTCAAAAACACAATAGAAAAATCATTTTTTTTCTGCTAGTCTGTTCCTCTCTAGTTTGCATTTCTAGCCTTCTGTTATGATTTTCTCTGTTCTGACTAACAGGTTCCTCTACTGACATTCCCCTTTGAGTAGATCATTGTGAAATGAGAGAGTCTCCACACTCAACACAAGTATACCTTGACTTCCACATATTGATTGATTGTTGTTCATGTTAAGCTTCTTGTCAATTCAGTATGGGTTGGGTGAAGATAAGAATACATACATATTAAATACATATTATGATATAATTCAGTACTTTTTCATATTTACTCAGAATGAAAACAGAACACCCCTATCTCTATGGGTCTGAACATTCTACCTGGCATCCTCGTGTGTTGAGTGTACATTTCATAGTTCCTTTCAGTTCTATTAAATGGTCTAGTGCAGGGTTTCCCAAACTCGGTCCTGGCCCAACCCTCAACCCCAGTACAAAGCTGATTCATACTTGATGAGTTGGTTATTTGAATCAGCTGTGTAGTGCTAGGGAAAAAACGAAAATGATCTCCCAGGGAGGGGCCCCAGGACAGAGTTTGGGAAACCCTGACCTGGTGTGTTGTGCTTTGCTGTTCCCCGCTGGACGTAGTGTGTAATTCTGTGTGTGGATGTGTACCAAATGCCACTATTCCCTAATAAGTGCACTACTTTTTACCAGGGCCCTGCCTTGTAGGGTATAGGCTGCCATTTGGGATGCAGCCTATGTATAATAATGTCCCTGGATGTGAAGGTGATGTGTTGTTTTCTCTCGTTGGGCAGGAACACATTCCTCCATACGACGTTGTGCCTTCCATGCGACCTGTGGTCCTGGTTGGACCGTCACTGAAAGGCTATGAGGTAACAGCATTAAGTTATAAGGGTTTGATATAAATTGTTGGATTATTACTGACACTACCACTACCACACTCACTAGGACTTTCTACTTAGATTATAACGGCCGCGTTCCACTGCTTAGACATTGCCAGATCTTTTGGTCCCATGACTTCAATGGGATTTGTGCAAGCAACTTCCAGGGAAACTAACCCAAACAATGGATTGCTGTCATACCATGTCCATAGACTGTTTACAGAGGAAGGAAACCAACATCATTTTGTCATTTGGGTGAAGGATCTCTTTAAGGTTGCAAGATTCAGGTAACTTTCTCAAACTTCCCAGGTTTTTCCAGAAATCCTGGTTGAAAGATTCTGGATTTCTACTTATTTCCTCCTGTTTCTGCAAATCTGCCAAATGGGATTTCTGGAAAACCTATACATTTTGGAAAGTGAATTGAAATTTTCCACCCTACTACTCCTACTAGCACCACTACTCAACTCACTAATACATTCTGTTTACACCAACTACACTTCTACTAATAGTTTTTATTGTGGACACATGGATACACTGACAGAGTTGAGCTTTGTCTCTGTGCATTGGTAGGAGGCAGACGGGGGCAGGGGTCTCTGGAACCTGGTGAGAACAGGACACACTAAGCTGAGGAGGATCACCGTTGTTTACAAGTGTTATCAGTCAATACTGAAACAACAGTCTGTGCTGTAGGGATCCCTTTTTCAGCAACAGAGAGCTTGCTTTGATTCACCCACCCATGCACACACACACCACACACATAGTCTGTTTTCATGACGGTGGTTCCTAAAATGTTTACTATGTTTTTATTGTCCCATTTGGTTTCAGGTGACAGATATGATGCAAAAAGCACTGTTTGACTTTTTGAAACACAGATTTGAGGGAAGGTAAGTTGAGCTGTCCCTGCCTTCTTTCCCTCTCTCGTTCTTTCTCTGTTCAGTATGCTCTGCCTGAGTCCTATAGGCTGGTATTTAGTTGTCCCTGTAGGTTTTGCGGAGGGGATTTGTAACAAGTCTGTTTTGGCCTGGAGATGTGTGCTAGCTGCTGCTTTAAATAGGCCCTCTCCATGACCTTAATAGGCTATAGTGGGCCCTAGTGCAGCGCAGGGTTCTCCTCAGCTCCTCTCCTCTCCATGCACCAGTCCCTGCCTGGGCTGCCTGGCCACTTTCCCCATCCACAGTAAATAAATGATGTTACAAAACATAGGATCATTAGCTTATACTGTACTTAAGCAATAAGGCCAGAGGGGGTGTGGTATATGGCCAATATACCACGGCTAAGGGCTGTTCTTATGCACGACGCATCGCGGAGTGCCTGGATACAGCCATTAGCCGTGGTATATTGGCCATATACCACAAACCCCCGAGGTGCCTTATTAATATTATAAACAGCTTACTAAAGTAATTGGAGCAGTAAAAACAAATATTTTGTCATACCCATGGTATACAATCTCATATACCACGGCTGTCAGCCAATCAGCATTCAGGGCTGGAACCAACCAGTTAATAAATTGTTTTATATTCCTTTCAAAGTGCAACCCTTTTGATAATCAACAATGTGTTTCACAAAGCACTCTCTCCACCCTTGTCCTCTTCTACCAAACCTTAGAAACCACTGAACTCAACCCTCTTCATTGTGGACTGGGACTTGGCTGTTCATTTGTTTCTAATGCTTTTTCCAAGTGTTAAATATTTGATTGATAAGTCTGTTTCAGAAATCAGAGCTCTATTCTCTCCGTGACCAGTTATTTTCTCTCTGCCTTCCTATCAGAATATCAATCACTCGAGTCACGGCAGATATTTCTCTTGCCAAACGCTCCGTCCTCAACAACCCTAGTAAACACGCCATCATCGAGCGATCCAACACCCGCTCCAACCTTGGTAAGTTTAGAAGTATGAGGTTGGGAAACTTCTAGTCCCCAGTGTTTGTAGAGACACTCAGTTGATTGCATAGAGAGAAGGGAAAGAGTAAAATATTAAAGAAAGTCTTCGGATGTTTCCCAAATGGCACCCTATTCCCTATATAGTGGACTACTTTGTAGTGCATTATATATGGCCAGTTTGGGCGCTGCCTTGGAGATGGTTATCATGCAGATCTACAGATGTTGGAAGGGGAAGAATGACCTGGCCAGCCATGTGATTAAAAAGGTTCGCTTTTGGAACAAAAGAAAGAAAGAAAGAAAGAAAGAAAGAAAGAAAGAAAGAAAGAAAGAAAGAAAGAAAGAAAGAAAGAAAGAAAGAAAGAAAGAAAGAAAGAAAGAAAGAAAGAAAGAAAGAAAGAAAGAAAGAAAGAAAGAAAGAAAGAAAGAAAGAAAGAAAGAAAGAAAGAAAGAAAGAAAGAAAGAAAGAAAGAAAGAAAGAAAGAAAGAAAGGAGAGAGTAGAAACCTGCTGCCAGATAACAAGGTCAAGAACACAGCTGAGTAACAAGCTGTGATAACAATGAAACATGACCAACAGAACTATAGAAGCCACGTAGCTAATCTTTGTGTTAGATCGCCGTGGTGCTCTGTAACGTTACTCATGGTTGCGTCTCAAATTGCACACTATTTACTTCATAGTGCACTACCTTTGACCAGAGTCATATGGGCCCTGGTCAAAAGTAGTGCACTAAATAGGGAGTAGGGTGCCTTTTGGGATGCATCCTGGTGTGCTGGTACACTCTTAGAAAACTTCAATGTTTCTTTGGCTGTCCCCATAGGAGAACCCTTTTCTGGTTCCAGGTTGAACCCTTTTTGGTTCCAGGTAGAAATCTTTTGGAACCCTCTTTTCTAAGAGTGTAGGTATGGGATAAGCCCGCTCATCTTTAAATACACATTAGCACACTCAAAACACTGCTCATCTTTAAATACACATTAGCACACTCAAAACACTGCTCATCTTTAAATACACATTAGCACACTCAAAACACTGCTCATCTTTAAATACACATTAGCACACTCAAAACACTGCTCATCTTTAAATACACATTAGCACACTCAAAACACTGCTCATCTTTAAATACACATTAGCACACTCAAAACACTGCTCATCTTTAAATACACATTAGCACACTCAAAACACTGCTCATCTTTAAATACACATTAGCACACTCAAAACACTGCTCATCTTTAAATACACATTAGCACACTCAAAACACTGCTCATCTTTAAATACACATTAGCACACTCAAAACACTGCATATCTTTAAATACACATTAGCACACTCAAAACACTGCATATCTTTAAATACACATTAGCACACTCAAAACACTGCATATCTTTAAATACACATTAGCACACTCAAAACACTGCATATCTTTAAATACACATTAGCGCTGGGCCACACTCAAAACACTGCATATCTTTAAATACACATTAGCGCTGGGCCACACTCATTCAGGTCTGTATATACATACTCATGTACAGTTGTTATATCATATCACGTGCAATATTGTAAGTAATTCTTGGACTGAACTTACGTAGTCATTAACTCAGGAATGCATTTTAGTATCCTGTCAGTTGTATCTTTTTTCATTGCATTAAAGATATCGAATGTGCAATACGTGCAGTTATCTGTAATTAAACCCTGCGCACTAAGGACTGTATTTTAAGGGAATTACTATTATTACCCTAAATTATATCATACACACATTTAGCTAGTTAAGTATCTCTTCCTGTCATTTACCTGTACAGTTAATTTAACCATGCAAATATTCACTTACCTGTAAATGTAACTGTATATTTACTTGTACAGCTAATTTAACCATGCAAATATTCACTTACCTGTTCATTTAACCAGTCTGTATATTAAGTAAACTATTATTCCCTCGCTCATATCATACGCATTTTTAGCTACTGAAGTATTTCTCTGCCATCGACCTGTATAGTATAGTCTATCTATCTATCTATCTATCTATCTATCTATCTATCTATCTATCTATCTATCTATCTATCTATCTATCTATCTATCTATCTATCTATCTATCTATCTATCTATCTATCTATCTATCTATCTATCTATCTATCTATCTATCTATCTATCTATCTATCTATCTATCTATCTATCTATCTATCTATCTATCCATCCATCCATCCATCCATCCATCCATCCATCCATCCATCCATCCATCCATCCATCCATCCATCCATCCATCCATCCATCCATCCATCCATCCATCCATCCATCCATCCATCCATCTATCTATCTATCTATCTATCTATCTATCTATCTATCTATCTATCTATCTATCTATCTATCTATCTATCTATCTATCTATCTATCTATCTATCTATCTATCTATCTATCTATCTATCTATCTATCTATCTATCTATCTATCTATCTATCTATCTATCTATCTATCTATCTATCTATCTATCTATCTATCTATCTAACTAAACACTGCACATCTTTAAATACACATTAGCACTGGGCCACACTCAAAACACTCCACAACTGCACTTTTGATTAAAAACTCTAAGTTGAAGCCAATGCAACTTGATAATTATTTAGTCACTCCAGGGACTGATGTGTTGACAGGCCGTCATCATTGCTTTGCACAAAAAGGGCTTCACAGGCAAGGATATTGCTGCTGGTAAGATTGCACCTAAATCAACCATTTATCGGATCATCAAGAACTTCAAGGAGAGAGGTTCAATTGTTGTGAAGAAGGCATCAGGACGCCCAAGAAAGTCCAGCAAGCGCCAGGACCGTCTCCTAAAGTTGATTCAGCTGCGGGATCGGGGCACCACCAGTGCAGAGCTTGCTCAGGAATGGCAGCAGGCAGGTGTGAGTGCATCATCACGCACAGTGAGGCGAAGACTTTTGGAGGATGGCCTGGTGTCATGAAGAGCAGCAAAGAAGCCACTTCTCTCCAGGAAAAACATCAGGGACAGACTGATATTCTGCAAAAGGTACAGGGATTGGACTGTTGAGGACTGGGATAGAGTCAATCCCCTTTCCTTGCCATAAGGCAAAAGTGATAACTAAGTGGCTCGGGGAACAAAACATCGACATTTTGGGTCCATGGCCAGGAAACTCCCCAGACCTTAATCCCATTGAGAACTTGTGGTCGATCCTCAAGAGGCGGATGGACAAACAACTTCTGACAAACTCCAAGCATTGATTATGAAAGAATGGCCTGCCATCAGTCAGGATGTGGCCCAGAAGTTAATTGACAGCATGCCAGGGTCAACACTGCATAAACTGAATGTCATTGTCAATGAAAGCCTTTGACACTTATGGAATACTTGTAATTATACTTCAGTGTACCATAGTAACTACTGACATAAAGATCTAAGAACACTGAAGCAGCAAACTTTGTGGAAACCAATACTTGTGTCATTCTCAAAACTTTTGGCCACAACTGTACACTGAACCCTGACTCTGTCTTGATGTTGATAGATACAGCGGATGTGTCGACAGTACACTGAACCCTGACTCTGTCTTGATGTTGATAGATACAGCGGATGTGTTGACAGTACACTGAACCCTGACTCTGACTTGATGTTGATAGATACAGCGGATGTGTCGACAGTACACTGAACCCTGACTCTGTCTTGATGTTGATAGATACAGCGGATGTGTTGACAGTACACTGAACCCTGACTCTGTCTTGATGTTGATAGATACAGCGGATGTGTTGACAGTACACTGAACCCGGACTCTGTCTTGATGTTGATAGATACAGCGGATGTGTTGACAGTACACTGAACCCTGACTCTGTCTTGATGTTGATAGATACAGCGGATGTGTTGACAGTACACTGAACCCGGACTCTGTCTTGATGTTGATAGATACAGCGGATGTGTTGACAGTACACTGAACCCAGACTCTGTCTTGATGTTGATAGATACAGCGGATGTGTTGACAGTACACTGAACCCTGACTCTGTCTTGATGTTGATAGATACAGCGGATGTGTTGACAGTACACTGAACCCTGACTCTGTCTTGATGTTGATAGATACAGCGGATGTGTTGACAGTACACTGAACCCAGACTCTGTCTTGATGTTGATAGATACAGCGGATGTGTTGACAGTACACTGAACCCAGACTCTGTCTTGATGTTGATAGATACAGCGGATGTGTTGACAGTACACTGAACCCTGACTCTGTCTTGATGTTGATAGATATAGCGGATGTGTTGACAGTACACTGAACCCTGACTCTGTCTTGATGTTGATAGATACAGCGGATGTGTCGACAGTACACTGAACCCTGACTCTGTCTTGATGTGGATAGATACAGCGGATGTGTTGACAGTACACTGAACCCAGACTCTGTCTTGATGTTGATAGATACAGCGGATGTGTTGACAGTACACTGAACCCTGACTCTGTCTTGATGTTGATAGATACAGCGGATGTGTTGACAGTACACTGAACCCTGACTCTGTCTTGATGTTGATAGATACAGCGGATGTGTTGACAGTACACTGAACCCTGACTCTGTCTTGATGTTGATAGATACAGCGGATGTGTTGACAGTACACTGAACCCTGACTCTGTCTTGATGTTGATAGATACAGCGGTGAAAGTGGGCAAAGAAAGAAATAGGAGGGGTGGGCTACACCATACCGGTAAAACGTGATCCTATCACAAGAGTTAAAATGAAATGCCAAGAAAACTATAGGCAATTACATCATTATTTAACATTACTGCATATCAGCTGCATGACATGAATTGACTTGAAAATGGGTGGTATACCCTTCAAATTGCGTTGTGGTTCAATTAGAACACAAATATTTTTCCAAAGTGATAAGTGTCCAAAACCAGACACTCATACAACACATGAATTCTGGCTACAAGTTTAGTGGACCTAATGACAATCACTGAATTTTAATTAGACACGCATCTGGACTATCAGCGCAATTTCCGACAACAAACAAATAGGGCAAGAGGTGGGTGTATCTTAGTGATGGGCAGCTCTCGATGGGTAAACACAAGCTTTGTTTGGCTACTAATGAAATGTATAGTTGCGTCTATATTTGTTTTTTGAGCCAGCAATGCATGTTAAAGGGAGTTTTTCCTCATTTCTCCTCAACATTCCATATTACAGAAGACATTTGGCACACCGGTTGAGGACTCAATTCCTTAAATGGTCAGCAGATGGTTCCTCGATCCGCTCGCTAGTTTTCTTGCTGGAAGAATCTATATTAATGTAGCATTCTCCCATAGAAATTCCACTAAGTTGTCAACAGTGATGCTCGAAAGACCGAGAAAGATGACATATCAGACAGAAGTGCCTTCCATTTTATTAACCGAGAAATGTATTGTTGATGTAATTAAAAACAATATTTTCTCTAATCTTTTACAGCACATCATGAATGAAAGCTAAGTAATTGCATGGGGGCTAACAGGCTAATATTTAATTGTAGTTAAAGGAGAAACAGAAAACATAGGTAAAATTAGGATCAGAGATCATATAGTCCCATTGAAAGTGAGAAATGCAGCATGTCCTCATTGGTGCTCTATCTGTTCTATTGGTGATCTATCTGTTGTATGTACTGAGCTGTGACCCAAAACTTATCAACCATATCTAAGCCATATTCAAAATAGAATTCAAGCCAGACAGCCTACATTATTGAAATTGTATCTGTTTCATTAGTTGACATTGTAACGTTAGCTACTAGCTAGTTTGCTTGCTAGCCAGGCTCCCAGGTTCACGTCTCATCCGAGCAGCCCAGCTATGGCACAAATTGGCTAGTTGGCTAGCCAGCTAACTCGTTGTGACAACATTGACCCTCAACACACTTATTTTATTAAATTATCTCAGCATTATTCACAATTATATTCAGGCAGATGAACTATCTAACATGCAGGCATGCGCTCAGATCGGCTACAAACATTAATTTTCTTGCATCAACTCGACTACATACAATAGCATAATGGAGCAACAATTTAATCAAACAGAAGTAGAACTTTATAGCTATGTCTATTCTTAGCTTGATCGTCGATATTAGCTACTCTTTGGCCATATCTGCAATACAGCTTAGCAAACACATTTCCATAAATACACCATATACTACAGAAATGCAGCATATCACCCATCTACACACAATATCCCATAATGACAAAGTGAAAACACGTTTAGACATTTTTACAAATGTATTGAAATTGAAATACAGAAATATCTCATTGACAAAATTTTCACACACCTGAATCAGTACTTTGTAGAAGTGCCTTTGGCGGCAATTGCAGCTTTGAGTCGTCTTGGGTATGTCTGTATCAGCTTTGAGTCGTCTTGGGTATGTCTGTATCAGCTTTGAGTCGTCTTGGGTATGTCTGTATCAGCTTTGAGTCGTCTTGGGTATGTCTGTATCAGCTTTGAGTCGTCTTGGGTATGTCTGTATCAGCTTTGAGTCGTCTTGGGTATGTCTGTATCAGCTTTGAGTCGTCTTGGTTATGTCTGTATCAGCTTTGAGTCGTCTTGGGTATGTCTGTATCAGCTTTGAGTCGTCTTGGGTATGTCTGTATCAGCTTTGAGTCGTCTTGGGTATGTCTGTATCAGCTTTGAGTCGTCTTGGGTATGTCTGTACCAGCTTTGCACATTTGGATTTGGGGATTTTTTCCCCATTCTTTCTTTCAGATTTTCTCAAGCTCTGTTAAGTTAGATAGGGAGCGGCGGTGAACAGAAATCAGAAGTCTTTCCACAGATTTTCAATGGGATTCAAGTCTTTGTTTTGACTGGACTTTCACATTCTTGTTCTGAAGCCATTCCAGCGTTGCTTTGGCTGTATGTTTGGGGTCATTGTCCCGTTGGAACGTAAATATTCTCCCCAGTCTATGGTCGTTTGTACTCTGAAGCAGGTTCTCATCAAGGATTTGCTTGTATTTGGCTCCATTCATTGTTTCCTATATCCTTACCAGTCTCCCAGTCCCTGCCACTGAAAAGCATCCCCAAAGCATGATGCTGCCGCCACCATACTTCATGGTAGGGATGGTGTTAGACGAGTGATGAGTTGTGCTTTGATTGATTTAAATGTGCTATCGATTACTTATTTGACAAAGTGTTTCGTTTCTCTTTCTGTTTTGGCGATCCCCAAATCAAAATGCATCACTCCAAAATGTTGCTGACTGTCCTCTGCAGGTTGTTCTCTAACCAGTGATGTAAAAAATATCTCCAGTTTCCATGATTTTTCAGCTGTTAGTTTCAACCTGATTCCCCCCTAATGCGTGTGCGTGTGAAAGTTTAGAAGGTGCTAAAAAAAATTAATATGATTACTTTTGTTGCATGTGAATGTGTTTTATGTTTACATTTTCAATTATGAAATTTCCCCCCCGGGGGATCAATAAAGTACCTATCTATCTATCTATCTATCTAATAACAATTTTTATATTGGTTATTGATTTGGACACGTCAAAACGTTTGATATTGGGCCTATTTATTGGTCTTGTCATCAGGAAGCAGAGAGAGCATAATTTTCAACTTACGTTTTAGGAATATTGTTACGTTCCCCAGCTAGAAAAACAAATAATGTCGCTCAAACAGAAGGGGGACTAACAAAGCGTCACTGACAACAACCAAAACGAAACAGGTGAAAGACACTCATGGGGGTGTTGACTAGCAACAACAACGGGAACCTAAAAGACACCCACTGTGAGCGCCCAATAAGAGGCAAACTAAAGGAAAACCCAGACCAAACTTAAAGACAGGAAGTTAACCAAAAAGTACATCAAAGGAAAGCACAGGAGATCAGAGAAAGGACTGTTTATTTATTTTAATTTTATATTTTTATCAAAATACGGAGCGCCAGCCCTCCACCTCTCTCAAGACAACTGGAGCACTGGCCAGACACTCTTAAATAGCACCTGGTCCAGCAGAGGAGAAACACCTTCCCACTAACGAAATGGCAACCAGCACAGGTGTAACACATATTGACTAATGAGGTAAAGTCCAACCTCAAAACATAAATGGAAAAACCAAAATCTGCACATGTTTTGATTTCTAATACTTTATAAGGCTGTATGATGCAACTCTAATGATGATTTGAAAAAAGTTGCATGACAGACAAGTGCTCTGCTCTGCACACACTTCATCAGTCTCTCATTCACAATTTGCACTTGATAATATTCTCATTCATGTCATCCATAGCCTGCACTCGAATAGCGAATGGAGGTTACGTGCATTTTTAATATGCCTGGTAGGCTACACCGTTTGTAAAGCGGATTAAAGTGCTTAATTTTTAAGAATTGAGCAATAAATATAGAAAGATGGGATCCGCTTTTAAATAGTGGCCAGTCAAAACTCTGTTTTCACATGTGATTGCGCACTGACTGGGCTTATAAGAACACGTGTTTCACTAGGCTCTGTAGGCTATGGGCTCTCAAACAGTGTTCCAGGGGTCTTGGGCCTATAGGCTGTGTTTGGAGTTATTTGTCCACTTTAGTTGTGATACAAACCTCAAAACATACATTAAGGCCTATGGGCTAGGCTACATGATGCATGCGACTATGATTTGAAAAAGTCACAAAAACAAATCTTGTCTTTATATGTACTAAATAATATACAGTATGTGTGAAATTAGTTTAATTAGTTTTGATTTAGAATGGGCCATTATCATGCACCTGTCGGAACAGGGGCAGGGTAAAAATAAATACATGTAATCCATTGGCACTTGAATAGCAAATGGAGGACGCTTTTCCCATAGTTCATTTTCAAAACAGCCAGGTAGGCTGCTCCTGTTGTAAATATATGTAAAGTTGAGAAATAAATATTGTAGGCTTAACCTATAGGACATTGATGGGATCCTCTTTTTAGTTGATACAATGTTTCATGTTGTAGCCAATGTGATTTAAAAGATATTCATTTTTTCTACTTGCAGGCTGCAATGTTTTTGTTTGTTGGCTTTATGTTGGCTATACATAGTTGGCAATGGCAATATAAGTTACTTTTGAGATTTTTACCATTTTCATTTAGATTTGGATAGAATTTTGATTAACCACAAGACAAGGATTTTGAGATGTGAAGACGTTTTTATTGAAGCAACTTTTTAGGTTTGTATCATTTTCATTTAGATTTGGATAGAATTTTGATTAACCACATGACAATGATTTTGAGATGTGAAGACATTATAATACATTTAATTGAACTCTTTCTCGAAAATGTGCATATAAAAACCATAACTGATACGCAGATCGGTAGAAATGGTAAGATATATTGGCATTCAACATTACCTGCAACTTTAGGAGAGTAATGGCAGAATCTGCGAAAGCCAGCAGGAGCGGGAGGAGAATAGTTAGGTCAGGTTAAGGTTTTTTCTTCTGGTTATCTAGATCTCTGGCATCCTCTTGAGGCATTTGTCTTATTTCATCAAAGCATACATTTAATGCATCAGACAAGCTTAATGCATGTAGTTGATTTTATTAAAACACATAGGGTGTGTCTATATATGGAAAAATACACATTTAAACAATTCCACCAATCGATTGTTCGGGACAGCCCTAATCTGGCTTTAATGGCCATGTACTCTTATAATCTCCACCTGGCACAGCCAGAAGAGGACTGGCCACCCCTCAGAGCCTGGTTCCTCTCTAGGTTTCTTCCTAGTTACCTGCGTTTCTGCATTGCTTGCTGTTTAGTTTTTTGGGGGGCTGGGTTTCTGTATAAGCACTTTGTGACATCTGCTGATATAAAAAGGGCTTTATAAATACATTTGATTGATTGATTGACTAATGACCATCAGCAGCATCAGAGTGCAGTTTTGGACTAGTTACCGTGACTCAGCAAACAGTTTCAGCAAACAAAGCAACAACTTTTCTTACCTTAACATAGTAGCTAGTTAGCTATTTCAGTTTGGACATTCAACACTGGTACAATAATCCAATCTCTTATGACGATGTCCTAACAGTACAGAATGGTATTCACTTGTTTATGAAAAAAAAGCTCCCGTTCTTCTTCTATGGCATTATGGCGGTCCGCAAACAAACGTTAGAGGTGCATGCCGCCACCTACTGTACTGGAGTGTGTAGTCAATCACAGCTTACAGACTAAATGAATAAATAAACAAACACATGCTTCACTGTTTCATCAACTATACACTCCGTACACTTCGTACTACCAGATGTAATCATGAGTTCAATGTACAGTGTCTTAGGTGCAACCGATCAAACACTTCTTCCTTCCTAATCTGACCATTGACTCTTGGTCCACCAATCTTTCTTTGGAGGGCATATAAATGGCGACCCTTGTGCTCGCTGTCCCATCTCTTCTGCCACACTTCTAACATAATGGCTCTAATCTTTCATTTGTCTTCACCTACCTCTCCCAGTCGTACTGTCGGAACTAACTTGATTGTATATCAGGGTTCCCCAAATGTATACATATTTAAATCATTATCTAGTTCATAAACTAGTTATGTAATTGTAAGACCTTTTTACAGTTGGTATATTGTCTGTAGCTTAAGCTGTTAAAGAGCTGAACCACTTTAGGGTGCCATTGACAGACATATGCCATTTCAAATAGTTATAATGCAAAGTAATAATGTTTGGTGGAAGGACATGTGCTAATTAATACCATTTTTTATTTGTAAGTGAAATATTAGCTTTTGTCTATAAATACAGTAAATTACCCTATCAAGGCTTTTCAGCATAAAGCAGCTTGACTGATACTGATACTGTAGCTTTATTGATCTACTACTGATCAACACTCACATTGGATGGGTTGATTAGGATTCAAACCTTCTTTCAAACAGTTGCTAGAATGGAGTACTATAGAATTAGTCAAGCTGCTTATGCTGAAAAGCCTTGTTAGTGCATAGGTCAAATTAGCTTTGAATTTCTGTTAAAGCTAATATTTTAGTCAAAACATGTTTTTTTTTGTATTAATATACATTGTCTTGCTAATCTCTCCTTCTCTCACCGCCGCTTAACTGAAGGGCAGAATGAAAGCGGATCTATGGTTTGACTCTCGTTATCTCTCTCTCTCTCTCTGTGTCTCTTCTGTCCCTTCCTTTGTCCCTCTCGTTATCTCTTAGTAGCTGAAGTGCAGAGTGAGATAGAGCGTATCTTTGAACTGGCCCGGACCTTACAGTTGGTGGTTCTGGACGCAGACACCATCAACCACCCAGCCCAACTGGGCAAGACCTCCCTGGCCCCTATCATCGTCTACGTCAAGATCTCCTCACCTAAGGTGAGGCCAAGCAATGCAAACAAGTGGCAACTTATATTTCTATTCTCCAGACTGCACTTTGGTAGTTTAAAGTTGACATGTCAAACTGAACTGCACTGTACTGGTGTACTGGTGTACAGTGTGCCCTAGTGTATTATATGGTTAATATTCTAATACTAACCTGTATTTTCTAGTAATGTATTCAGCTGACCTTCCATCTCACACACAGTAATAACATGTAAAGGTAGATGCAGTCAAGACGTTCCACTGTGAGTAAACAGAGTAGGAGTGAAAGTCCCCGGAGACTCTGTGGAAAGTAGTGAAGTCGTCTCCTACTGGTTTATGGAGGTCTATGGATGTCCCTGGTGCATTGGGGAGCCAGTGGTGTATGGATGTCTTGTCATTGCTCATATCGCCTTTTTCTAACTGAATGGCGTCCTGTTCGGGTTATTAAATATGGCCTGTCAGCTCTGACTACTCCGCTCGTCTGAATGGGAGAGGATGAAGTGCGTGAGCCTACTGATTCATCACGCTAACCTTCAGCCTTAGTGTAAATAACACCCATGATTCAAATATCCTTAAAAAAAACACTGGCATTTGAGTAAGATAAAAAGGGAAAGAAGGCATAGCTGAAGGGGTGTGGATTACGGCTCTAAATCAAATTGTTGGCAGTCTGAATCACACCTCGATGGGATAAACCAAGTCTATCTGACTCTTCTTTTTATCAACTACTGCTGATGTGAATCAGTAAAATCACAGTTCTACTTTGGGGCTGATGTTAGGTTAATGTTTCCACATTGCTGCTACATCGGCGTTGACTTTGTTACAGTACTGATGACGCTTTCATGTGATGGAGTTGACTTTGTTATGGTGTTGACAATGCTTTCATGTGATGGAGTTGACTTCATTGCAGTGTTGACATGCTTTAATGTGATGGAGTTGACTTTGTTACGGTGTTGACAATACTTTCATGTGATGGAGTTGACTTCGTTACAATGTTGACATGCTTTTATGTGATGGAGTTGACTTTGTTACGGTGCTGACGACACTTTCATGTGATTGAGTTGACTTCGTTATGGTGTTGACATGATTTAATGTGATGGAGTTGACTTCGTTATGGTGTTGACATGATTTCATGTGATGGAGTTGACTTCGTTATGGTGTTGACATGATTTCTTGTGATTGAGTTGACTTTATTATGGTGTTGACATGATTTCATGTTATGGAGTTGACTTCGTTATGGTGTTGACATGATTTCATGTGTTGGAGTTGACTTTGTTACGGTGCTGACGACACTTTCATGTGATTGAGTTGACTTCGTTATGGTGTTGACATGATTTAATGTGATGGAGTTGACTTCGTTATGGTGTTGACATGATTTCATGTGATGGAGTTGACTTCGTTATGGTGTTGACATGATTTAATGTGATTGAGTTGACTTTATTATGGTGTTGACATGATTTCATGTTATGGAGTTGACTTCGTTATGGTGTTGACATGATTTTATGTGATGTTGACTTTATTATGGTGCTGATGGTGTCATGACTCTCATAACCCTCTCTCATATGTCCCACAGGTTCTGCAGAGGCTCATCAAGTCCAGAGGGAAGTCCCAGGCTAAGCACCTCAACGTCCAGATGGTTGCTGCAGACAAACTGGCCCAATGCCCTGCCGTGAGTATAGCCACACCACTGCCCAGGTCACTGCTACCTGGATCACACCCACCACATCCCACATCTAATACATTCTGGACCTTTCATAATACTGTTTCTGTATGCAGATTGAAGATTTGGGTTTCTGTCCGTCAAGCCACTATTGATACCGTAAAGTAGACTATTGAGGGCTGAATCCTAACATGCGAAACTCACTGAAAACACACACTCAAGTTACTTGAAGTCTTATGTATATTGCCACTGATGTCAATAGCATATTTAGAGTTGTGTGTGTACAGTATATCTCCCGTCATGATTCTGCCCTTATATAAATAATACTGTTGTGGAACGCTTAAGAAAGCCTCATATCTCCTGCCAATTCTATTTCCGTCCTTCTGTGATCTTCTTGGATATTCTTTTAGAATATGAGTGAAATCATTGCCGGCTTGTGGAAAATCTACCCTAATTTACATCCAATAGCATCGCATCCCTAGTGAGATTTAGCTTTTAACAGTCTCCCTGATCAGAAAATTCTTTCCAAATTAACATTTAATGCTATTACAGTTTTTCTCAGTCGCTTTGGTGCATTTTTCACATCATCCGTAACATGTGCAAAATAATAAGTGCATTTCTCAGAACAATTTGTACAAACTGCAATATACAATAGATATGTTTCTAAAGTTAGTCAGTCACTAAAACCCTTAGTACATCTCTCAAAGTAAATATTCATGCCAATGATCATGTCAGTGTCATCAGAATGACAAGTCATTGAGTCATTGTTCACCAACAAGGTGGTCAAAATGTTTAGGCATGTTGTCAATGTAACTGTGTACTTTGACAGTATTACCTGATGTAAACTTAGGCTACAGTTTGGATGACAGTTACTGTATTGAAAATGCACAAGGCTGCACTTCTATGGCATATATCAATTTCAACAGTACTATTTACATATTACTGTATGTGGGTTATTGATTGGAAGAGACTGGACAGGATTTTGTTTTTCACAGCTTTTACTAGTGCTACTTTATGAAAGAAAAAAACGAAATAATTTACAGTAAGAAAAAGACAAGAGGCACAAAGGAAAAAAAACTAAATTAGAAAGAAACACAGGAAACGCCTCTAAGACACAACTCTGCCGGCAGCACAGTTCTAGTGCTGTCTCTACACATCCAGACGTTCCTGTCTGTCGGCCCACATATTCTCATCCACATCACACCGGATATTTTCCCTTCCAATGCAACGTGGAAAGAATCTTTTGGAATGCCTTATCCATCCTCTGCAGGCGTCTACTGTGATGTCCTCACATGCTGCATCCATTGCAGCCAGCAGGGTCATCTGTGTGTGTGTCTGACGATCGTACACCTTCCACCTCCATGCTGAAAAGAACTCCTCAATTGGGTTAAGGAATGGTGAATAAGGTGGGAGGAATTCTATGAGCATCCTCGGGTGGGTCACAAACCATTGCCTTATGACGTTTGATCGATGGAAACTCACATTATCACAAATGACCACATACTTTGGCAAATCCTCTCTAAACAGACCCCTCTCATCATCAGGGATGAGAGCCCTGTAGAGAGTCTCTAAAACGTTGAGTAGATGCTGGGTGTTGTATGGCCCTATAAGGGGGATATGGGTTAGGACACCATGCTCCGAAATAGCAGCACACATGGTGATATTTCCTCCCTGTTGGCCTGGCAAATCCACAGTAGCTCTGTGACCGATGATATTCTGACCCCGCCTTCTGGGTTTGGTCAGGTTGAAGCCAGCCTCATCCACGTATACAAAGTTGTGAGAAGGTTGACTTGATTCCAACTCCATTATACACTATATCCCAGAACACACAGTTGAATTTGTTTTGGTCAGGAAGAGTGACATAAAATGTACATATATTGCATGTTCCTTCCACAACAATGGAAATGTGTGCAGTTTATGCTTACTGTACTATGTATCACTATAACATGTTGCTGTAAAGTAGTTACATAGATATATGTTTTACCTGTACATACTGGTACCGTAGCTCCTTCACTCTGTCCTCATTCCTTTGGAATGGTACACGGTACAGCTGTTTCATACTCATCTGGTTTCTATGCAGCACCCTGTCCATGGTTGAGATGCTAACCGTATGGATGTTTTCAAAGACATCGTTGTCTTCTATAATGGTCCTTTGTATTTCCCTGAGTCTCATGGCGTTGTTTGCTCGGACCATGGTGCAAACAGCCTCCTCCTGTTGAGGTGTGAGAAGTCGTCCTCTGCCACTGGTTTGAGCTAATCTTACAGTCCTATGTGGGGAAAAATGCAGTGATGCATCGCACACTTTCACATAGACAAAAACTATGCCAACACACATTTTACTGTAAAACATACAGGTGGGTGCATGTAAGGTGCAGTATGTATCTGTATAGAGTATATTTCTGTATGCTGTGAAATACAAGTGGACTACTGTAATATGAAGCATTGTAGGAAGTATACAGTATATTGCTTATATACAGTAATAGTGCACTGTACATTGGTTTACATACCTGTTCTCTCTTCGAAACGTTTGAACTATTGAGGACACGGTTGATCTCCCAATATTCGGCTGCACCCTTCGACCCGCCTCAGCCATTGTAAGGCCATGATTGACAACATGGTCTACAATAGTGGCCCTTATGTCATCAGATATGCGCCTATGTCCTCTTCTGCCTCTTCCTCTGTTTTGCCTTCCACCACGCATCCTTGCTCCTCTTCTTCCTCCTCTTGGCTGTTGACCAAAACAAAGGAGATGGTGGTGGACTTCAGGAGAACCATTACTAGCAATATTGCTAGTAATTCTTGGACCTAACTTACGTAGGAATTCACTCAGGAATGCATATTAGTATCCTGCCAGTTGCACCTTTTCTCATTGCTTTTAGTATATCGAATGTGCAATACGTGCAGTTGTCTGTAATTAAACCCTGCGCACTAAGGACTGTATTTTAAGGGAATTACTATTATTACCCTAAATTATATCATACACACATTTAGCTATTTAAGTATCTCTTCCTGTCATTTACCTGTACAATGTGTGTAACCATGCAAGTATTCACTTATCTGTAAATGTAACTGTATATTTACTTGTACAGCTAATTTAACCATGCAAAATATTCACTTACCTGTTCATTTAGCCAGTCTGTCTATTAAGTAAACTATTATTACCCTCGCTCATATCATACGCATTTTTAGCTACTGAAGTATTTCTCTGCCATCGACCTGTATAGTATAGTTAACCATCCAACATCCACCAATGTATAGTGTACATATTCAGCCAACCACCCATACTATGCAATGTCTTTTTATAGCTTTTTTTTGCACTCCAGATATCTTGTATTTCTATACTTTTTCATACTGCCGCTCTATGTATCATGTACCGTGTATCTGTCTTTTGTGTACTTTTCGTTGTGGCATTTTGCACCTGCCCTGTGTTTTGTTGCTTGACAAAGAAATTTCCCCCACTGGGATAAATAAAGTACCTATCTATCTATCTTGACCCTGTTTGTTTCCTGGTCCATCCATTATTGGAAAATTGCAACTCTGTGTTGTGGTCTGTCTATATATGCTTGCCAATTGATTGTTCATGAGATGCACCTTTGAGCAATTTAGACAACTGGTTGATTGTTGGTTGAACTAACACTTTACATTCCTTCATGAGTGAGGGTCAATTCCACCTGCACCATTCATCAATTCACGTTTTTCTACAAAAGGTCTAATAGAAATGTGTAAAACTATGCTTGACAGTTTATGACAAATAGTTCAACAATTTAGCATGTAATGGCTTATGCAAGTAACTAATGCCTAGATGTTTTGAGGGTCAGACTATTCAACAGAGAACCAGCTACTATATGTTGATCAACATGACATGAGCAGTTGAAAATGTGGAAAAAAGCTGACACTTGTACAAAAGCAATTGAAATGTGTTCTAAGTAGTAAGACGTTGCTTTAATGATGTGAACAAGTGACTGATGGTTTGGAATTTGTACAAATAGTATCAAGAAATGCTTTTGATCTAAGAAACGCACCAAAGAGAAAAACTGTAAATTGGTTATTTTGTCTTTGACAGTTTTAGTCTTACTTTCTTAATCCAAGAAGCAGGTCAGTTTCTTGCAAAAGTAATTTGGAAGTTATAAGTAGATCCATTGTTATGATGCTATTCTTGGCCCATACGTAGCTCATACACATGCTGTTTTTCAGCCCTTAAATCACTAACAATATCCTTTCTCCTTCTCTTTATCTGTCTGTTTTGGGCACATAAGATAGATAGATAGATAGATAGATAGATAGATAGATAGATAGATAGATAGATAGATAGATAGATAGATAGATAGATAGATAGATAGATAGATAGATAGATAGATAGATAGATAGATAGATAGATAGATAGATAGATAGATAGATAGATAGATAGATAGATAGATAGATAGATAGATAGATAGATAGATAGATAGATAGATAGATAGATAGATTTTGCAGGCTTTCCCACTTACAAAGCATGTAGAGGTCTGTAATTTTTATCATAGGTACTCTTCAACTGTGAGAGACGGAATCTAAAACAAAAATCCAGAAAATCACATTGTATGATTTTTAAGTAATTAATTTGCATTTTATTGCATGACATAAGTATTTGATACATCAGAAAAGCAGAACTTAATATTTGGTACAGAAACCTTTGTTTGCAATTACAGAGATCATACGTTTCCTGTAGTTCTTGACCAGGTTTGCACACACTGCAGCAGGGATTTTGGCCCACTCCTCCATACAGATCCTTCAGGTTTCGGGGCTGTCACTGGGCAATACAGACTTTCAGCTCCCTCCAAAGATTTTCTATTGGGTTCAGGTCTGGAGACTGGCTAGGCCACTCCAGGACCTTGAGATGCTTCTTACGGAGCCACTCCTTAGTTGCCCTGGCTGTGTGTTTCAGGTCGTTGTCATGCTGGAAGACCCAGCCACGACCCATCTTCGATGCTCTTACTGAGGGGAGGTTGTTGGACAAGATCTCGCGATACATGGCCCCATCCATCCTCCCCTCAATACGGTGCAGTCGTCCTGTCCCCTTTGCAGAAAAGCATCCCCAAAGAATGATGTTTCCACCTCCATGCTTCGCGGTTGGGATGGTGTTCTTGGGGTTGTACTCATCCTTCTTCTTCCTCCAAACACGGCGAGTGGAGTTTAGACCAAAAAGCTATATTTTTGTCTCATCAGACCACATGACCTTCTCCCATTCCTCCTCTGGATCATCCAGATGGTCATTGGCAAACTTCAGACGGGCCTGGACATGCGCTGTCTTGACCTGGGGGACCTTGCGTGCGCTGCATTATTTTAATCCATGACGGCGTAGTGTGTTACTAATGGTTTTCTTTGAGACTGTGGTCCCAGCTCTCTTCAGGTCATTGACCAGGTCCTGCCGTGTAGTTCTGGCCTGATCCCTCACCTTCCTCATGATCATTGATGCCCCACGACGTGAGATCTTGCATGGTGCCCCAGACCGAGGGAGATTGACCGTCATCTTGAACTTCTTCCATTTTCTAACAATTGCCGCAACAGTTGTTGACTTCTCACCAAGCTGCTTGCCTATTGTCCTGTAGCCCATCCCAGCCTTGTGCAGGTCTACAATTTTATCCCTGATGTCCTTACACAGCTCTCTGGTCTTGGCCATTGTGGAGAGGTTGGAGTCTGTTTGATTGAGTGTGTGGACAGGTGTCTTTTATACAGGTAACGAGTTCAAACAGGTGCAGTTAATACAGGTAATGAGTGGAGAACAGGACGGCTTCTTAAAGAAAAACTAACAGGTCTGTGAGAGCTGGAATTCTTACTGGTTGGTAGGTGATCAAATACTTATGTCATGCAATAAAATGCAAATTAATTATTTAAAAATCATACAATGTGATTTTCTGGATTCCGTCTCTCACAGTTGAAGTGTACCTATGATAAAAATTACAGACCTCTACATGCTTTGTAAGTAGGAAAACCTGCAAAATCGGCAGTGTATCAAATACTCCCCACTGTAGATAGGTACTTTATTGATCCCCGGAGGGGGAAATTTCTTAAAACAGTAACAATACACTCTCTTAAAAAAGGGCTCCAAAAGGGTTCTTTGGCTGTCCCCATAGGAGAGCCCTTTTTGGTTCCATGTAGAACCATTTCCCCAGAGGGTTCTACATGGAACCCAGTAGGGTTCTACCTGTACTGTTTTCCCCTCCTCCCTCCCTCTGTTATCTCTCTCTTTATCTCTCTGACTCTCATGTAGGAGATGTTTGACATCATCCTGGATGAGAACCAGCTGGAGGATGCATGTGAGCACATGGCTGATTACCTGGAGGCCTACTGGAAGAGCACCCACCCCGCCAGCTGCAATACCCCCAACCCGGTGCTGGCCAAGCTGGCCACGGCCGCCCTACCCTCCAGCCCCGCTCCCGTCTCCAGCATGCAGGTACAGGTGCTAACCAGGCTCCAGGCCAACATGGGCAGCCTGTACCGCCACTGAGTCAGAGTCATGACTCACTGACCATGGTACACTCTTAGAAACAAAGGTGCTATCTAGAACCTAAAAGGGTTCTTCGGCTGTCCCCATAGGAGAACCATTTGAAGAACCTTTTTTGGTTCCAGTTAGAACTATTTTGGGTTCCATGTAGAACCATTTCCACAAAGGGTTCTACCTGGAACCAAAAAAGGTTCTTCAAAGGGTTCTCCTATGGGGACAGCCGAAGAACCTTTTTGGAACCCTTTTTTCTAAGAGTGTAGGAGTGAGCAGGGTAGAGAGAGAGAGTAATAGGAATAGAGGGGCATGACTAGTGGTGGGTCTGCTAAATCATTAAGCCTGGAAAGCTGGTGTTTTGAATTGGTTTAACATGGTGGGTTGTTATAATGAATTTGTTTTAAATAATGAATACTTACAGGCAAAGGAAGAAATAGGGTGATTATAATGTGTTTTGCATTATGTGCTTTTGTCAGTTTGGGAATACTTGTCTATTTGAAGGTTCTGTATTTAACTGTGAGCAGCGAACAATTAGTTTGGGTCATTTGATTGATCCAGATCTGTTTCATTTGTATTTAAAATGTCCACATCTTTTCCCCATCCCCATGCATTGCTCCCCAATGGGAAATGTAAGACTGAAACTCCTGACAATGAAAGTCCTTTTGAAACTTCTGAAAATGCTGATGAAAATGCTTCTGATGAGTGAGGTTAACATGTCTGTGATTGTGGTGAGTGAGATACCCAGTCACAAGAGCTGTGTGTACTTCAGGATTGCGTCCCAAATGGCACCCTATTCCCTATATGGTGCACTACTTTAGACCAGAGCCCATAGGGCACTGCTTTTAGTACACTAAACAGGAAATAGGGTGCCATTTGGGACTCGGACCAAGTGTTAGTATTCCATGGGGATTCGGCCATGGTCCTGGAGACTTAAAATAATAAACCAGGCTAAATCAATCTGAAAGCAAACGGTTATGATGATTTTTAGGGAAACTGTATTCTCCAGGACCATAGTCAACCTTCAATGGTTGGTTGATAACCTATATTCAACCTTTGAGTGTGCAGTGCACGTGTGTATGTGTACAAGTGTGCGTTTGAATTTCACTTATGTGGGTTTGCGTGTGTGTGAAGTTGATATACTGTCTGGAAGTGGTTGAAATGTGGGTTTGTTTTTTAGTGTTGGTGTACTAACGGGCGTGGTGTGTTATGTTGCTAATCCCAGGGCAGCGGGGCAGAGCAGAAAGCAAGGGACAAGGCAGGACAAGGTGGGGAGAGGAAAGACTCCAGAGAGGACCACCAGCACCACCATCACCACCACCACAGTCAGCATCAGAGCCAGGAGCAGCCAGACGGGGAGGGGGAGGAGGAGGAGGAGGAGGAGAGGGAGGAGGAGGAGGAGGAGGAAGATGAGGAAGAGGAGGAGAGGCCTCTAAGGACAGACTCTTCCAGGAGACCCCAGCACATCCACCACCGTTCCTCTTCCCAGCGAACCGAACAGCACCACAACCACCACCACCATCATCATAGTGGTGGCGGTGGTGGCCGGGGCAAGGGTCTCTCCCGGGAGGAGGCACAGAACTCCGAGACCCCTGAGAGCCGGGATAGCAGAGAGAGCAGAGACTCAGCCTACATAGAGCCCCGCACTCACCTCCTACACCAGGAGGAGGAGGAGGAGGATTTTGGAGAGGAGTATGACGAGGAGGGGCTTGGAGAGGGGGGGCACCCCCAGCAACAGCAGCAGGGCCGCTACGAGGCCCAGCCTCAACCCAGGGACCACCATCATCACCATCACCACCATCACCGCGCCAGCGAGGAGGCGGGCCACGGCATGACAGGACACCATCGTTCTAAGGAGCGTAACGAGCTGGACCACAACGAGCGCAACAAGCCGCGCGGTCACCTCCACCATCAACGACCGGCCCACGACCACCACCACCAGTACTATGACCGCGACCGGGACAGGGAGGGGGAGGTGGCCCCCAAAAAGAGGGGCGACACAAGGGACTGGGCCAGAGACCCCTATATTCACCAGTGACAGCCAAGCCCTGAGACCCCAGCCCCCCACACACACTGAGACAGGGGTAGGACTCACCCCCCTGTCTCTTAAACCGTTCTGTTGTTCCATCTTGCTGCTACACCCATTTATGTATGCTTCCTTTGTAAAGGCCGTTGCAATGGCAGTATTTTTATTATATATATATATACACAAACACACACACTGGGGGCCAAAAGTTTGGAATATTACTCATTCAAGGGTTTTTCTTTTTCACTTTTTTTTACATTGTAGAATAAAAGTGAAGACATCAAAACGATGACATAACATATATGGAATCATGTAGTAACCAAAAAAGTGTTAAACAAATCTAAATATATTTTATATTTGAGATTCTTCAAAGTAGCCACCCTTTGCCTTGATGACAGCTTTGCACACTTTTGGTATTCTCTCAACCAACTTCATGAGGACCGCCACAGGAAAGGAAGACCCAGAAATAGACATTAGACTGGTGGAAATTTGTCCTTTGGTCTGGAGTCCAAATTTGAGATGTTTGGTTCCAACCTCAACCAAATTTAGATGGTTTGGGATGAGTCGGACTACAGTGAAGGCATAAATGTTCAGCATATGTGGGAACTACTTCAAGGTTGAGAGAATGCCAAGAGTGTGCAAAGCTGTCATCAAGGGTGGCTACTTTGAAGAATCTCAAATATATAATATATTTTGATTTGTTAAACACTTTTTTGGTTACTACATGATTCCATATGTGTTATGTCATAGTTTTGATGTCTTCACTTTTATTCTACAATGTGATAAATAGTGCAAATAAACCCTTGAATGAATAATATTCCAAACATTTGGCCCCCAGTGTAAATGTGTGTGTATCAATACATAGACATTGTTGTTTATGTATGGATATATATGGATCTTCTCAAATATGCATATTTTAAACCTGTGTTTGATGAAGCATGACACAACTTCAGAATGATCTTCTGTACTGAGCTGTGCTTTCTGTGACTAGCATTTTAACATTTTAATTCTATATTTGTCAGGGTTTTATTTATTTTTTTGTATGCTGCCACTTAAATAATAATTTGTTCTTTCAAACTACTGTTAGCAATGACTGACTGAGAAGTGAGAAACCAGGTAACTGGGTTATATGCTATATATTTACAATTGCTTTTGTTTCATTGAATTGTTCCTGTTTCTCTGTTTTCTGTTTGGTCCTCTGATGTTGATGCTGCCTCTCCATTGGGACACACCTTAGTCTTGCCTTACAAGACAACAATAGTAGTGACATGACATTACAGTAAGGTTGTTGAATTTATAAAGGGTCCAGAAACATTTTCTAACATTGTTACACCCTGTTCAGCACTTTTAGTACAACATACTGTAGACTGATTCACATTGTTGGTGTCAGTTGTACAACTATTTGATATTGTAGACTATAGTTATTGGGTAAAAAAAAAAAAACTCACACACTAATGGGACTTTATTCCATGATGGTATGTCTTTTTAAGTGTAACCCTTTTCTAAGGACAGGTCCATGCACTTAGTAAAGGTTATGATGAGGTATTATTATGAGGTACCCCAAAAATATTTCCTTGAATTATGGGTTAGGGTTAGGGTTAGGGTTAACCCTAACCCTAACCCTAACCCATTTATTTTGATGTCTAATTGAAAATCAATTACAACCACTGAACGAAATCAACTGGATGCTAAAGGTAAGCCTTTCTGCTAGGCTATGGTGCTCAGGAACAGTTGTAATAACCTAGTTATAACCTAGCTCCAGTCCAGGGCGTTACATGTGGCTTTCTAACGCTGAGCCTCAGTGTCAGCAAGCCACACATAACGCACTGGACAAGAGCTAGTTTTAAGGTTTGCATTGATGATGAGGTTAGGGCCGAGTTCTTACTTGAGGATATGTGTCTGATTTAGATGGATGAGTTATAAGAACTAGATTCCTAGTGAGGTTTCTTAGTTCAGGCTGCCCTCTGTAAGGAGTTTAGGGGTATGCAATTTGAGATGCACCCTAGGTCACATCCTCTGTTTACATTACCACCAACCAGCCGGTCCCCTAGATACACCCTAGGTCACATCCTCTGTTTACATTACCACCAATCAGCCAGTCCCCTAGATGCACCCTAGGTCACATCCTCTGTTTACATTACCACCAACCAGCCGGTCCCCTAGATGCACCCTAGGTCACATCCTCTGTTTACATTACCACCAACCAGCCGGTCCCCTAGATGCACCCTAGGTCACATCCTCTGTTTACATTACCACCAACCAGCCGGTCCCCTAGATGCACCCTAGGTCACATCCTCTGTTTACATTACCACCAACCAGCCGGTCCCCTAGATGCACCCTAGGTCACATCCTCTGTTTACATTACCACCAACCAGCCGGTCCCCTAGAACAATTCTCAGTTTAAAATATTATGATTATCCATTTATATGCTACTCTAGTAGCACTACACATTTTGAAGTGTGTACATTTGTATGTACATATGTATAAATACAAAAAAATAAACATGCCAACAAAGGATTGATGTAGAGGACAAGAAAATCAGTTGTTCTTGGATTTATTTGAAATATGTTTCATGAAATGCTGTTTCTTCCAAAACCGGTGGTATCTGTCTGTACTGTCTGTCGGTGTGTATGTCTAAAAGTAACTGAGAATGACATTCGTAGCTTACGTTAGTATTTTTATAAATGTTTTATCAAATGTGTATTTAATCAGGGAAGCCCATTGACACCAGGGTCTCATTTTCAATGGTGCCCTGAGTACAACGAATTTAACACAAACATTACAACAAAATGTAGAAAAACCACCGCTAACAATTACAAACACTACAATACATTTTCACATTTAATCAAGACAAATACAATTCTCATTTAACTAAATCAACATTAGACTACTAAACTGCCCTAGCAGCACCAGGGAATCGAGACGCAGGGAGTTCTGCAGGTTATTCCAAAAATAGGGGGAATTACTTAATTCTGTGGAGACCCAAGAAACCTCAAGAGTTAACCAACCACGTGAACGGTTTTGGTAACTCATGTTTTTATACTTCAACAACAAAGTTAAGTCGGCATCTTGTGTAGTAGAGCTTTGTAAACAAAAAGGGGATAGTGAAATGATCTGTGGGACTTTAATGAGGACCAGACACATGTTTGATACAGGATGCAGTGATGCATATTAAAACTGTCACCTGTGATAAGGCGAAGGGCGTTATGGTAGACGACATCTAAAGGTTTAAGAGTAGTGGCTGCTGCATTCTGGTAAATGGTGTCACCATAGTCAAGAACTGGCAGGAAGGTTGACTGTACAATCTGCTTCCTGCTGTTTAGGGAGATGCAGGTTCTATATAAAAAAAAGCCTACTTAAAATCATAGTTTTTTTACCAGCTCATCAGTATATATTTTTTAACAAATCCTTGTCAATCCAAATACCCAGATATTTATAGGCGGCAACCTGATCGGTTGGGAGAACCATTCAATTAATAAATATGTGGTCTATCTGTTTTAAACCAACCAGGGCTTTTTGTAAGGCAACAAAGTCAGATTGCAGCTCTAACAACGCCTGGTCTACAGTTGGAGCAAGGACATACATAACAGTATATTCTGCATACAGATGAATATTACAAGTTTAACAGATATATAAATAATATTGATCTAAATAGTAAAGACAGGTCCCAATACCGACTCCTGCGGTACACCTTTTGTAATTTCCAGAAATCACACATTGTATCCTGTCTGACAGATAACTCTCAAACCACTTGCAAGAAGCCTGATCCAGGCCTATTTCAGTCAACCTTTGAATGAGAATGTGATGGTCAACAGTGTCAAAGGCTTTGGAAAGGTCTAAAACCGGGTTGGTGCACATTAAGAACAGTGTGAGAAGCTAAAGTTCTTAGCTGAGAGTTCGCCAGGGATTCTAAAACTTTGGAAAGGCAAGATAATTTTGAAATTGAATGGTAGTGATCTAAGTCAGGAGAATCTCATCCTTTATGTAGGGGAAGGACATGTGTTGCTTTCCAGATCTTAGGGATAACACCAGAAACAATTGCCAAGTAAAAACATATAGGTCACTGGTTCTGCAATAAGTGGGGCAGAGAGCTGCAGTAAGAAGGGATCAAGTGAATCAGCCCTTATGGATTTTTAAAACATCAATCTTTAGCAAAGCACTTAGTACATCATAGACATCAAATGGTTTAAATGAAAATAAAGTATGTGAGTCTAAATTTTGTTTAAAAGATTTGACCCCTTTCCAGAAGTTGGCTGGATTACCACCACTCTCCTATACACAATTTAAGAAATATGTCCATTTTACTGTTCTAACAAGATATAGACATATATTTTTCATGTCTGAAGGACTGTGAATCAGATGTAGAATCAGTCTTAGCCCAAGCTAGGTTTATGTCATTTCTTTACAATTCATGCGTGAACCAAGGATTAGAGGTATTTTACCCATAGCCTTTTGTATGGCACATGTTTGTTTTATTTCCCTTTAGTAGTCTAATGCAGATAATTAAAGGCCTGTTATTCATGGCGTTATGACCACTCCGAGGCAACTGGCTCCACCTGGGAGTTTCAGGGTGGTCTAAGAAGACTCTATTCTTTGACCAGACAGAGAAGGGCACTCAAACTGTACTGCACTGACACAAATGACTGATGATTGGTTGACAGAAATTGATAATACGAAGATTGTGGGAGCTGTACTGTTAGATTTTATTATTGAACATAACCTGTTGTTGAAAAAACGCATGTCTGTTCAACCTCTGCCATATCGTGGATTCAGAGCTATCTACACGTATCTAATAGAACACAGAGGGGTTTCATTAATGGAAGCTTCTCTAATGTTAAACATGTAAAGTGTGGTGTACCGCAGGGCAGCCCTCTTGGCCCTCTACTCTTTTTACCAATGACCTGCCACTGGCATTAAACAGAGCCTATGTACCCATGTATGCTGATGATTCAACCCTATATGCACCAGAAACCACAGCTAGTGAAGGGTTGCAGTCCCTAAACAAAGAGTTGCAGTCTGTTTTAGTCCTGAACATCTCTAAAACTAAGAGCATTGTATTTGGTACAAATCATTCCCTAAGTTCTAGACCTTAGCTGAATCTGGTAATGAATGGTGTGGCTGTTGAACAAGTTGAGGAGACTAAGTTACTTGTTGTTACCTTAGATTGTAAACTGTTATGGTCAAAACATATAGATTCAATGGTTGTAAAGATGGGGAGAGGACTGTCTGTAATACAGAGATGCTCTGCTTTTTTGATACAACAATCTGCAAAGTCCTGCAGGCTCTAGTTTTTTTTTCTTCTCCTTTTTCTCCATAATTGGTATTTCCAGTCTTGTCCAATCGCTGCAACTCCCGTATGGACTCTGGAGAGGCGAAGGTCGAGAGCTGTATGTCCTCCGAAACACAACCCCGCCAATGCCACTTAACCCGGAGCCACTTAACCCGGAGCCTCTTAACCCGGAGCCTCTTAACCCGGAGCCACTTAACCCGGAGCCACTTAACCCGGAGCCTCTTAACCCGGAGCCAGCAGCACCAATGTGTTTCATTTAATCACTTTTCAGGTGGAATTAAGCATTATTTCAATGAGCTGTAAGGGTACCAACACGTTTGAGCACGTCTGTATGTATATATTCATTCCTTACTTAATCCATTCTTTACTTAGATTTATATGTATTTGGGTATATGTTGTGAAACTGTTAGATATTACTTGTTAGATATTACTGCACTGTCGGAGCTAGAAGCACAAGAATTTCGCTACACCCGCAATAACATCTGCTAACCACATGTATGTGACCAATAACATTTGATTTGTTATGTGTCAGACCCCAATATGACTAGCTGTCACCATTGGCGTTGGCTAACGAGGATACTAATAAAATAAAAATAAATATATTCTTATCTTATACCTGTGCAAACAACACACTCCAGGTGGCAGTATGCACCCTTTCAGTTTTTTTGCCAACTCATATTAGTGTTAGAAGAAGAAAAGATATTACTTCAAAAATGGAGATGGCCTTAATTACTAGTGTAAACAGAAATGCTTCAAATCTGATGTTGTGGAGAGATAGATCTTGCAGGACATATTTTACTAATGTAAATCCACCTTAAAAGGCAATACATTGTTAATACCTCTTGTGACCTCTTTCAGCACACTACTTCCTGATCTCCACTCCCAGAGCCAGCAAATCCAATGTCACCATGGCAGCTGTGTCGTCACTGTTGTTATGGCGACGGCAGAACTGCATTCGCTGATACTCACTCTCTCTGCATTTTCATCCTTACTCGTCTCCTCCCCTCTCTGTTATTACAACTCCTCCCTTGTCTCCTCCCCTCTCTGTTTATACAACTCCTCCCTTGTCTCCTCCCCTCTCTGTTATTACAACTCCTCCCTCGTCTCCTCCCCTCTCTGTTATTACAACTCCTCCCTCGTCTCCTCCCCTCTCTGTTTATACAACTCCTCCCTTGTCTCCTCCCCTCTCTGTTTATACAACTCCTCCCTTGTCTCCTCCCCTCTCTGTTATTACAACTCCTCCCTCGTCTCCTCCCCTCTCTGTTATTACAACTCCTCCCTCGTCTCCTCCCCTCTCTGTTTATACAACTCCTCCCTTGTCTCCTCCCCTCTCTGTTATTACAACTCCTCCCTCGTCTCCTCCCCTCTCTGTTATTACAACTCCTCCCTTGTCTCCTCCCCTCTCTGTTATTACAACTCCTCCCTCGTCTCCTCCCCTCTCTGTTATTACAACTCCTCCCTGTATGGCCCAGTGTTTAGTAGGCAGCCAGGCAGGCACTAAGAGGTGGAACAGGGAGAGATATAAACACAATTCTTCCTCTTGGCAGGCTCCATGTGAAGGCAGGGAGAACAGTTTTGTTCTAACCAGGTAGGGGAGAGCACCCCTAGTCTAGTCCTGTCAGCTCTTCAAGAAATTGGTGATGAAGAAGTCGATAGTGTCCTTGTTGGCTTGGGTTGGGGTAGGGGACTCTGGCTGCTGTGTGGGGCCGTCCTTCCCCCTAGCCTCGGCGACGCTCCAGCCCAACTCTGGACTGAACCTCTGGAGGAGACGCAGCTGCTCAGGTGACAGGCCAGGTCCCAGCATGCCCTCTACTCCGATGTGGGGCTCCTGACAGAGACAGTCAGTGTGTGTGTGTTACCCGAGGCTGCAGTTTGAGACAGGGGAAGTTCTTGAGGCCACCTACTCCTCTTTCTCTGCCAGAGTCACAGTGCAGCTGCTATTCACCAGGACCCCACCGCCTGCCAGTTATATACACAGACACACACAAGCACACCAAGGTCACACTCACAGTAAACACTCCTTAACAGGCCCTAATCTCTCAATAGATAGAAATCGCATCGTCTGAACGCCAGTACAGCACAAACATATATACATATTCACCTTACTGCAGTCTCTCTAGAGCCTAGCTATTAAATTGCCTTCAGGAAACTCCAGTGGACACTGATGGAGCGCTTTGTGCCGCTGGATAAGTGATGCACTCACTATTGGACCCTAATCTCCCCACAGTAATCCATCTGCCGGCTGTATTTAAGCTTTCCATCAGAGTAGTGGAGCCCAGAGCTCTACAACAATCTGTCTTGGCCACAGTGACCTCTACTGGTCAGCACTGGTCACGGCCAATGTTATGTGAGGTAAGTGCATGCAATCACTTTGTGCTTGTGTGTGTACTCAAGCGGGCATGTGTTTGAGCGTGTGTGCATGCATCTGCGTGTGTGTGTGTGAGACAAACTGTGTGGAAGAGCTTGCACTGTAGAGGCTGGTAGGAGCAGAATCCTTCAGGCTGGCGTTCTGTCCCAGACTGCTACAAGGAGCCTCCAGCAGCACCCGGACAAAACTCTCTGGAGGGAAGGGTGGATCTGAAGTCAGGATGAAATAAAAGTATGAAGGTCTTTGAATTGGTAATCATGCTAGGCAAGTACAGAGATGAGAATAAAATAGAGAGTGTCAAAGTGGTGTCCATGTCTGTGTTCCAAATGACACCCTATTACATACACCAACACTTTTGAAAGGCTCTTGTCAAGCGTAGTACACTACATAGGGAATTGGGTGTCATTAGTGATGCATGCTATTACTCACATTCCATACTTCCAGTGTCC